>RJWM01001215.1:0-164829 GCA_004363535.1 Dasyprocta punctata
AGAGGTTGTGGAAGTCAATAGAAATGAAGTGAGGAAATTTACATTTAGTATCAGTGAGGTCAGGGCGTCCTCCTATAGAAAGTAAAAAGGAAGGGAAAACTTAAGGGCGCGTGAGAATGTAGGGAAGTCCTATTGATACTGGCAGGGACGGAAGCTGGAGAGTGAGAGGGGACAGAGAGATAAGTCAGGCTGGCCGGGCAAAGCAAAACAAAGCAAAACTCACATGTCATGGAGTGAGGGTCAGTCAGCTATAGGCCACCGTCCAGTTTTGTAAAATAAAATTTTACTGGATGACAGTCATGCCCAATTTCTATGTGACTGTCACTGCTTCTATGTCACAATGGCAGAGAGAAACAGTTACAGAAGCGTCTTATGGTCCATGAAACCAAACATATCTACTGTCTGCTCTATTGAGAAAAGGAACATAGCCTCTGTTAGAGAGGACAAAGATGCAGTGTTTGTCTGCCTGTGTATTTATGTCTTCTATTTATCCAAAACAACGGGAACACACCATTAAGCAAACACTTTAAGAGAGGGTTAATTCATATTTTCTCCATCTTTGAGCTATGGAGCTAACACCTAGGTAAAGTATCTAGTTTCTCTCCAATATGCTTCATAGATTTGTAGTTTGTGAAAATCCTCAGATTCCAGTGGTAATTAGTATGTCAGCATTTTTTGCTACTTACTGGTATTTTAGAAAAGAATTATGATACATCACAACAAAATACTTCTACACAGGTATAATAGGAAATCTGAACTATGTACAACACTTGAAATTTTAATAAAAGAGTAATCTGTCTGTTGTTTTAGCATATGATGACTTAGTCTAACTTTCCAACTTTGGGCTGCTCTAGTTTGGTAATTGGTATAACTAATGCCTGCAATTATCTGGTCCTGAAATACTCCCGTTAATTTTGGTATCATCTTTTCTTTTTATCAATATGCTATCCTTTCCTTCCAGATCAACAAAATAATCCAAGACCTTTTGCACTGATGTTGGTGTGGATCTTGTTCTTTGTTCCAGGTCCTTCCCGCAAGAACCAATGAGTGCACTTTGCCAGGCTAGGATACATAACGAATCACCACTGGTGCTCCAGTCCTACTCCAGTCAGGAAACGTTTGTGCTGCTCCATGTCTGACAGCAGGGCGTGGCCACCTCAGACCCATGGGCCAAGTCTGACCCCACTGTCTGCTTTTGTGTGGTCCATCAGGCAGGAACGATTTTTCCACATTTGAGCAAACTCAAAAAAAAGCAGTGCTATTTCCTTCTGCATGAAAATTACATGGAATTTAAATCTTACCTTCTATAAACACAGTTTTCCTGGAAATTTTCAGATGTGCTGATTCATTAATATATTGTATATGGATCAATCTTTTCGCCTACAGGGCAGAGTAGATGCAATAGAGATGGTATGATGCATCAAGTTCGGCATAAGTGCCTGCCTGCCAAGCACAAGATCCTGAGTTCCAATCTAGGTACAAACAAACAAACAAAAAAAAAAGAGGGTGAAAAAAGAAAAAAACCAAAATATTTCATATTCGGCCCTGAATGGAAAGAGTTTGTCACTAGTTTTTCTATGAGATTAGTTGTGAGTTCTTCCTACTACATACTTTATGCTATCTAACCTATTAATTTCTCCAACTTGAACTCTCTCTACACAAATCGTCAACCAAGTTGATTTCTAAAACTCTTTTATAAATGTGAGCAAGTCTTCTTTTACTTCGCTCATGCTGCTGCTCCTATCACTTCTGGCTCCTTGGTTTTGTTTTTCCTTCATGATCAGCTAAAATTTAACCTCAGTTAAAAAGTCTTACCTGATTTGTCCCACCTTCGGTGACTGACAGATGCTCTCTTCTTTAGTCAGGATAATTAATCCCCAAACCTCAGTGGTTTAACTCAGTAATGACATATTTCTCAAGCAGGCCACAGTTTCACTGGATGTTTGGTCAGCAGCCTTCCGCGTGGCAGCTCCAGGGCCACGCCTCCTTTGATTTTGTGGCGCTGTCAGCACCCGTACCCCCACTGGAGCGGCCCTGGAGCCCTTGCTTTCACCGTCTGACGAAGACAGAGAGTGAGGTGGGAAGGTTTTTTGACGGAGGGCCTGTTTCTACCTGCATCACTTAGAGCAGCATCTCAGGACTTGGCAGTAAACTAACTGCAAGGGGACTGGAAGGTGTAGTTGTTTTCGGCATCCTGGAAAAGGAAGAAGAATTGGTGAGCATCTAGATAGACACTGTTATACTATCAGACAGTTTTCAGTTGTTTTCCTCTTTCTGTTCCCCACTGTGTGGCACAGTGCACTGGAAGACCTCAGGAAACACATCTTCATGATGGTAGGGCAACTGCATGCCCACTTCATGTCTGTGAAGTCATCTTTGTAAGCTGGTCCCCTTGAGACACCTCATGCCATCATGGGGGTGGCTTCTAGAGTTTGTGATTGATTGGTGGCCCAGTGCTGGGATTTGGGGTGTGAGTGCTGCGCCCACCCTGGGGCAGGCAGCCGCGTACAGCTATAAGGGAGGACAAGAGGCTCGCTCACTTCCCGCCCTTTGCACTGGCTGTTTTTGCTGTCTTCTGCTGCTTTGAAGTGTTGACCCTGTGCCATGCCATCCTGCCTTGGTTGATTGAGGACTGAAACCTCCGCAAACTGTGAGCTAAATAATAAACAGATTAATTTAAACTAGTTTAACCCGAGGTTACCTCAGGGACTTTGTGCTCCACTGTTTGTTCTGGAGGAAGTCTTACGAGTGCATTATGTTAAAGGAAATGAGTGCAGGCCCTTGGGTCTCAGTGGAATGCTGCTGTGATAACACATGACGCTTTGCTAAGAAGTGTCCAAAAGAACAGGAAACATGAAGGCCAGGTAGAACCAAATATGGTCTGGGGGTAGTTAAAAAATTAAGCTTTCACCTTTCTGTGCTTTGCCCTTCCCACATCCCGCTTGAGCTCTTTGTGAAGAAAAGACTCTCATAAAAACCCAGAGAAAATTGTAATTGATGCTTCAGTCCTAGAGACTATAGTCTCCTGATCCCATAACTTTGTCTCTCTCTTGTTTTCTTTTCATCCAGTGCACCTCATTTTCAGGAGCTGTCACCTCATAGAAACCAACAAAATAAACCTTTCCATCCTTAATTTTGGGCATCAGGTATTTCGTCTCAGCAAGAGAAAGAAACCAACACAGAAGTGGGCAAGATAGTATTAGAAAGTGTTTGAATTACATAATAAAGCCAGTGATAAGATGAAATTCTAAATGTGCATGGGATGTGACCTTCCCATAATGATGACAAAATTGACTGTCTGGGCAATAGTAAGTATCAAGCACTCCTTTCTCTCACGTGAGCCTGTGTGAGATTTTCTGTGCACCCAGCAGCAGTTGCTTTCTCCTTTCACTTAAGATTGACTCATCTTTATTGTTTAGGTTCTAATGAACATGGATAAAATATTCAGTGGTGCCTGAAATTTTTATCTTTTTCTTAAAGGAGTTTTGAAATGATGCTCCCGAGTGTATGAGTAGAGGTAAAAAGTACATAAAAACAAGTCAACAAAATGAAAGTGTCAATAAAAAGTGTCTCTAGGATGACTTCTAAAGGATATTTGCTGCTGACCTGACTTTTATTTCATCTTTAAATATTAATTGTTGATTAGGTGGCTTGAAAGCTTAGCTTTGAGGACAATAGGCCTACTGCTGCAAATTTCTGTCTTCTTTTTCATTTGAAAGAAAAAACTGGCTTCTATTACTCCCCCAGGAGTGTTGGGGTTTGTGGGCTGGTTCACCTGTGTACAGCATGCAGTTACTACTCTTGCTGCGTTTCCACGTCTCATTTTAATACATCGTTGTGCTAGAGAGGCTGGTGAAGAAATTTGCCCATGTAGAATAACAGAGCCATAAAAAGCAAAAAGATACAGTGCCAGGGCAGCACTTTCTGTTGTGGATGTGTTTCTTCCTGATCCTATCACATTCTCACATCCCAAAGAGGTAGTTCAATAAAACAGAATTTATAAACTTTGGTGTGTAGCCAGTTTTGACCCTGAGATTTAAAAATGCTATGATTTCAGGAAGATTCTTCACCTATAAAATTTGGGATAATATCTGTCTCACAAGGAATTTGTGAAAATTAATTTTAATAATAGGTACAACAGAGTTACTACCCATCAAGACAGGTATTTTGCATATTTATAAAACCTGTACTTTTGTACTACTTTTCCTGTCCATATGTATTTCTGACTCTGTTCTAGTGCTTATGTATTTGTTTTGGTTTGTTTATATATTTCTGGTAAAAACTCGAGTGTGCTAATTATTTTTAAACAAAATTCATACTGCTTTGTCCTCCTTTGTGTTCCTGGAGTTGGACAAGCAAGCACATTTAATGTTAGGCCCAGGGTTCAGTAAATGTTGAGCAGGGAGTGAGACTCGAGGAGCAGAGGGGACACAGTTTCTTCAGAATTTGCGTTTCACATGCTGATTATTGTCTGTTTCTGGAAAAATCTGTTTTGTTGCATTGGCAGGGGAAGACATTTCCTGAGAGGTCTGAAGCTCGTTCTTGTCTTCTCTGAGTCTCTCTTTACTCCATTTTTCTTATCAGTTGGGGAAGTGACTGTTCCTGGAAGTTCTTATTCCTGTTACACCTTAGAATTCCCTGCTGCCACATCAATTGTTGGCCATGTTTGCCATTGGTTAACCACCATAGTTAGCAGTATTGACCCTCTGTTTAAATTCCTGGTATGGGATCTCTGTCCTACAATGTGTTTTGAAACATCTAAAATGACCTGCATTTACTATATTTGAGACAACATGTCCCAGAAAGTATAGAAACAAATAAGGCAAAGCCCCAACTCTCACAGAATCCAAAGCATAGAGATTTGTTTTGTATCATGTGGTACATGTTTATCATAGTGCAGAAGTACTATTTGAGATCAGTTTCTTTACTTTTCCAACTTACTTCTAAATTGTTTCTAAACATGGATTTGCAGTTGTGACACTCTGGGAGGCTAGGACAGGAAGACTGCGAGATGGAGACCAGCCTGCACAGTTCAGAGATTCAGGAAGAATGCATCTGTCTCAACAAAACAAAACAGAACAACAACAACAAAATAACAGAGAACAATGATGGGAATGGGGAAACAGTTCAGTGTGAAGCTCTTGGGTTCAATACTCAGTGTCTCAAACCAATGAATGATTGAATGGATGGATGGATGGATGAATGAATGAATAGATCGCTCAGTCAATCAATCTGTACAAAGTTATCCTCAGTCTGGACCCTAACACTTTCATAAGAGGTGACTACATTTTTTTTTTTTTTTAACCTCACAGGTAACTGTCTGGTTCTCTTATTTTGAAGGAAGCCTGTTGCCTTGTTATATCCATTACTGAAACAAATACTTCATTTTGATATGATGTATTAATTGAATAAATATTTCCTAAGGACCTTATGCATGTCAATCATTGTTCGAGAGTCTAGAGATGCATTCATAAATAAAAATAAGAGCGCCACGCCGTCACTGAACACTGACTCTAGTCCGGAGGTCAAGCGGAGTTGAGTGAGGAATTCCGGCAGCTGCGATGGAGAGAGGGAAGGCGACAAACTGAAGGACACAGTGCTGGGAGTGGACCAGGTGGTCACTGAGACCCTGTCCAAGACAGCGTGAGGGGCGGTGCGGCTCACCGAAGGCTCAGCGCCCGCCAGCGCCCCAGGCCAGTCGTCGCCAGAGCAGGTGGGCCAAGGCGATGGGGGGCTTCGCGCAGTCCCTGTGAATGTTTGTCTCTGGTTTCTCTCACGTGCTGTTTCCCCTACCTTCCCCTGTGCGCTCCGCTCAGCGTCATCCGTCTATGTTAGAAGTGTGCACAGGAAATCTCTTCCATGAAATTAGCAGTGCTGGACTCAACTGAGCTAAGTAAAAGCCCAGCATAACACATCTGATCATCTGAACCAAACACTCGAATAAACACCACCAAGAAAGATGCTGTGATGTTTCTGTTTCTATGGGTTCCTCACAGAAGAGCAAGCGTAGCGGCTGGATTTAACTTTCTCTTAGTGAATATCAGTCAGTTCTCATCAAATGAGAAATAAAGGAGCAAACAGACCTCTACCTGCAGCTTTTCTTTTAGTTTTTCTTGTTACACACACACACGCCACACACATGCACACACACACACACTTATGCACATGCGCGCGCGCGCGCACACACACACACACACACAGTGGTTGAGGGAAAGCATTAAGCATTTCCTACATGTCAATACCTTGGAACAAGATAGTGTGTCTTCTTTCTTTATTTTAAGCCCTTTAAATGCAACTCTGGGTACAGGCCTTTGGCTGGTTGCCTACCTTTAAGTGCAAATTACCTTTAAGAAGGCAGCCCTTAATCATAATGGATTTAGCCTGTCCAGCTGTACATGCTGACAACCTATGCCTTATTAATGAGCATTTCAAGCCTCCATTTCTGTATATCATGCCTTCTATGACAGGAAAACACACCAATAAATCTTTCCTCCTCTGTTCATTGCAGGTTTGACGATAGGATTTTGAGCAAAGACAGAGAGGTTTGAGACTCGGAGGACGGTGCAGCTGCACCACAATGAACACCACAGGAAGTCTGCTCTTTTGAAATCACAACTGTTTTCTGTGGTCATCGCGAAACACCAGTGCTGATTTTTAAAGCTGCTAAATAGTCAGTAGCAACTAATTCTGTTTTATCCAGTTTGAGAGGAGCTGATAAAATCTCATGTTCCATAGGCTCTGGCCACACAAGTGAATGGTTTAAACACTGCTCTTTACTCAGAATCTTCCATCATCGTGGAATATTGTCCTTAAAAGCCTGTACGAGTCCATAGAAAGCTCATGAATAGTTCCCATCTATTATCTTTAACTAGATTAGTAGCTTGGTTCATTGATTCAGAGCAAGATGAACACCTAAAACATTTACAGATGTTCCTTTCTAGTACACCAGTGGTTAGTTGATGACTGCTGAAGGCAAAAAAGAAACGAGGCATCACCCTGTTTACTTTTCATGTTTAAACTTACTGTTTCATCTTTTTTGTGGTGATGGGGTTTGAACCCCTGGCTTTTGCACTGAAAATCACTCTCAGTCCTTTTATTGTTGTTGTTGTTGTTATCATTATTTTTTAAAAAGTTGAGACAGGGTCTATCGTTCTCCACAGTGCTGCCCGACCCTCCGCGTGCTGGCTCACGGGTGTGCGCTCCAGGTCAGGCTTCCCTCCGCCGTTGCTCCCCTCTCCTGGCCCCCTCACCGGCGGCAGTTGGCTGAGCCCAGCTTACCAGGCTTGAAGTTTTCAATTGCAAGCCGCCCTTGCTGCCCTTCTTTAGTTCAAACCACTACCATCGTTCTCTGGCGTATCCTCAGGGGCTTTATAATTGGGTTACTTGCCTTGATTCTTGAGGCTTCTCCAGTTTCTTTTCACTGCCTTGCCATATGACTCTTGTTTCTTAAGTTAGACTGTTTATTAGAAGAGTTTTAAATTACAGAGAATAATGAACAGGTAATTACTGAGAGTTCCCATAAGGCCCACCTCCCGCATAGTTCCCATAGTTATGACCATCTAGTGGCCCTGTGGTGTATTTGTTATAATTAATGAACCAACAGAGTACATGGTTACGAGCTAGAGTCCGTAGTTTAAACTGGGGTCCATTCTTTGTGTTGTACAGGTCTCCATGGAGTCACCATTACAGTATCGTACAGAATAAATTCACTGCATGGGAAGCCCCTGGTGCTTAAAGAGTTCATGTCGCAGACCCACCCCAACCCCTACGAACTGGGGGGTTTTGTTTGCTTTTATTTATTTATTTTTTTGCAGCACCGGGGATCGAACTCACAGCCTCATGCCTGCCAGACAGGCGCTTAAGCCACTGAGCCAAACCCCCAGGCTTTTTGTTTGCTTTTAACTGTCCCACAGTTTTAATTTCCTGTATATAGTACCCTATAGTTGGAATCATTTGATACGCTTCTGGCGTTGCAAACTGACTTCCTTCATTTAGCAATAGGCATCTAAGCTGTTTTCACGTCTTTTCTATTATAAATGCTAACTCTTATGAATTGAACAAACTGAGTTTCATAGCCACCTACATGCATGCATATGTTGTACTTCAATTGTACCCGCTCCCCGGCTGCTCTTTCTTGCCTACCTTCTTCCCTCTGCGTCCCTTTCTTCTACTTTCAAGTCAACGTCTTTGCTTTATGAGAAAAACCATGTACTACTTGTCTTTCTGTGTCTGGCTTACTTCGCTTAACATGATGACCTCCATTTCATCTATTTTGTTGCAAATGACATGCTTTCATTCTGCTTCCTGACTGCATAATGCTCCACTGCATATATTGTATTTTCTTTATACATTCTTCTATAGATGGGCACCGAGGCAGATCCACAATGTGGCTATTGTGAATAATGCCACAGAAACATGGGTATGTAGGGATCTCTTTGGCATACTGGGTTCATTTCCTCTAAGTATGTACCCAGCATAGCTGTATCACATTGCAGTTCTAGTCTGAGTTTATTGAGAAGCACAATACTGCCTTCTATAGCAGCTATGCTAATTTACATTCCCACTGACAGCTTGTAAGTGTTCCCTTTTCTCCATATCCTTTCCAGCATTTGTTAATTTAATTTATTTTTGATAATAGCCTTTCTGACTGGGATCAGGTAGTTTGGATTTGCATGTCCATAATGGCTAAGGATGTTGAACATTTTTTCGTATGTTTATTGGTTGTTTGTACTCCTACTGGGAAGTGTCTGTTCACATCATTTGCTCATTCATTGATGTGATCATTTGTGCTTTTGTTGATAACTTTTTGCAGCTCTTTACATATTCTGGATATTAGTCCTCTGTCAGATAAATGGCTAGCAAAACTTTTTTCCTTTTCTACCAGTAGTCTTTTCATCCTGTTGATTGCTTTCTTTGCTTTGAAGAAGCTTTCTAACATGACATAATCATAAATTTTGGTTCTTGCTTTTATTCCCTAAATCCTAACCAAGGAATTATAAATATAAACTTTTTCTTTTATGAATTATGCTTTTGGTTTTGCACATAAAAGATTACCACTAAAACAATGATCCTGGGTTTTCTTTTATGGCATCTCTTACAGCTTTTATGTTTTAGCATTTTGAATTTTGTATTAAGGTCTATGAACTAGTTATTATTGATTTAATTATTGCAAAAAGGGCAAGGTTTGTGTCTTGATTTTTTAAACATGCTAATGTATAACTTTTGCAGCATCATTGTGGGAAAGACTGCCCATTCCACATTAAACTGCTTTTTTACTTCTTGCAAACATGGGTTAGCTGTGCGTGTGTGGGTCTATCTGGGGCGCACTCCTTTGCTGCATTGATCTGCTTCTCTCTGCTTTCTAATCACACTGCCTTGGTTGCTGTTTTACCAGAGTAAATCTTGAAGTTGGGTAGGGTCTCTTTCTCATCTCCCCCATTCTTCATCTCCCTCTTTTTTCTCTCCCTCCTCCTCTTCCTTCTTGGTCTTTTTCTTTGGAATTTTGTTGGTTATTCAGGTTTTTTAACCTTCCACATAAATGTTGGGAGAAATTTATTGATGCCAGGGAAATTACTTGCTGGAATTTTGATTAAGATTGAATCTATCAGTCAAGTTGGTAAGGATAATATTTTAACCATATTGCATCCAACTCTCCATGTATTTAGATATGGCTAAATATCATTCATCAGAGTTTTGTAGCTTCTTTTATCTTATTTATTTATTTTTGGAGACAGAGCCTCACAATGCAATCAGGCTGTCCTTTAACTCACTAGGTAGCCGAGGCTGGCCTCAAACTCACAGTGATCCTCCTGCCTCAGCCTCAAGAGTGCTGGGATTACAGGCCTGCACCATAATGCCCAGCATAACTTTTTTACATAGACATTAAAGATATATATATATATTTGTATTTATAACTAAGCACTT
Organism: Dasyprocta punctata; assembly: GCA_004363535.1. Classification (NCBI taxonomy): domain Eukaryota; kingdom Metazoa; phylum Chordata; class Mammalia; order Rodentia; family Dasyproctidae; genus Dasyprocta; species Dasyprocta punctata. The sequence continues at coordinate 9,925 of RJWM01001215.1, forward strand.
CCTTTTGGGGTGATAATACAAATGGGATTATAGTTTTCATACATAAATTTATAATTCATCTTTTTATATTTAATTAGTCAATTAATTTTTGTGGAGTTGGGGATCGAATCCAGGGCTTTGTATATGCTCAGCATTGCATTTTTAGTTTAAATTTTCAATTGGTCATTGCTGGTATTAGAAAACAAAATAATGTTTAAATATTACTTGTTTGTCCTACAACTTTGCTAGAATTGGTTACTAGTTCCAAGCGGATTTCTTTCTCCAATATTCTGTATTTTTGACATAGAAAATTTCAAAGAGAGTATACAAAATTTATATAATTTCTCCTTTAAATTGCCATACATAATCAATGGAATGTAAATTAGTACAGTCACAATACTAATCAGTATAGATGTTCCTAAAAAAACTATAAATAAGACTACCATGGGGTTAAAATATATCATTCCTTGGAATTGGAATCAGCTTACTATAGAAACATATGTGTATCTATGTTTATCAAAGCAAAATTCTCAACAGTTGAAGTATAAATCAGCCCAGGTACCTATCAAAAATCAAAGGATGGGTAAAGACCATGTCCAGATACACAATGGAGCCTGATTCAGACTTCAGGAAGAATGAAGTCTGTCCATTTGCAGGAAGACTGGAACTGTGTAGATCACAGTTAAGCAAAATGAACCAGACTCAGAGAGACAAGTCACGCAGGTTTTCTCTCACATGTGAAATCTAGGGGGGAAAAGATGACATGAAAGTAGAAGGAAGAGAGTATAGAAGAGAAAAGGGATCAGCAGGAGACGGAGGGAGGAAGAGCGAGAGGAAAAGGAGGACGAGTGTGATCGAAACATGTGCACATATAAGACCACAAGGTGACCTAGCATCTGTGTAAGCGATATGCACAAACAAAAGGAATGTATAGAAAAGAAACAAGGAAACAATCTGGGTCTATTTGTCATTCTTGGGAGGTTATTAATTATTGATTCCATTTCTTTAATAGATATTGCCATATTCAGATCATTGATCTTTGTGGTATAATTTTTGACAGTTTGTTTTTCCAAAGAATTGGTCTATTTTACCTAAATTATAAAATTTATAGGTTTGTACTTGTTCATAATATGCCTTTATAATGTTTTTCCATGTCTGTTGATCAATAGTGACCATTCTTTTATTTCCAATATTAATAATTTATTACTTCTCTCATTTTTTTCTTTCATTGCATGGTGAAAATTTTGTCAAATGTATTGGTCTTGAAAACAAAACAACCAGCTACTCATTTCATTGATTTTTGGTAGTGATTTCACATTTGATAATAATTATTATTATTTTTGCTTAATTATGCTTACATTGCTCTTTTTTTCCTATTTTCATAGGGTAGATTCTTAATAATTTTTGAGGTGCCTTTTTTATAAAACATGAAATCAATGCACTAATTTCTAAGTGCTATTTTTGCTGCATCCCACATATTTTGGTAAGTTGTATTTTTTTTTCACTTGGCTAAAATTTCTATTAAGATTTCCTACTTGATCCATATGTTATTCAGAAGTGTGTTATGTAGTGGTCAAATATTTTGAGATTTTATTGTTATCTTTCTGTTATTGATTTCTGGATTAATTCCATTGTATTCTGAGCACATGGATTGTATGATTTATATTCTCTTAAATTTGTTAAAGTGTGGTCTTATAGTCCTGAATGTGGTGTATTTTGGTGAATGTTCCATGTAAGACTGAGAAGAATTTGAATTCTGCTATCGCTAGATGAAACATTTTATAAATATTGAATCTATCAAATTCACTGATGATGAATGATAGGGCAACTCATTTCACCTGCTGAATCTGCTAAACACAGAGCAAGGCTGAAGCTTCTATCCTAGTGGGTTTTCCCACCTTCCCTCAGTTTTATCAGTTTTTAATCTCATGTGTTTGGGTGCTCTGTTACTGACTGCATGCATACTGAAGATTTTTTAGGCTTGGGGGATTAACTCTTTTTTCTCAATTCCAGCACAATTGACATTGTGATTATTATATGTAATCACAAACATGGTAGGTTTTAATCACATTTCTTCCATTGTATCTGCCTTTATGTGCTGAAGCAATTCAAAACATTACAGTCTAAGATCATTCATCTCAGATGTCCATTTTTGAATTGGGTCTTTGAATGTGATGTGGGAGGCGTCTGATGTCTTTCGATTCTTTATATGTTCTAGATAGAAGTCCTTTGTCTGGGGGACAGTTGGCCAAGATATTTTCCCAGTTTGAGGGTTTTCTTTTCATTCTGTTGCTGATTTTTTTTGAGATGTAAAAACTTCTTAATGAGATCTCAGTTGTTGATTTTGTGAAGAACTTCTCCTGCAGTTTGGGCTTTATACATGAACTCTACCTATGGCTATGTCTTCAAGATTTCTACCTACTTTCTCTTCTAGTTGACTTAGTGTTTCTGCTTTAATACTTAGATCTTTGATTCATTATGGTTTTACTTTAGTGCATGGTAATAGACATGAGTCTAGTTTTAGTTTTCAGCATGTGAAAAGCCAGTTTTTCCAGCGCCATTTGTTAAAGAGGCTGTCTTTCTTCCAGTGAACATGATTAGCCCCTTTGTCAAAGGTAAGGTGGCTGAGTGTCTTTGTAGTTGTGTCTACTTCTAATCTGTTCCACTGACCCTCAGCTCTGTTTTTTGCTAGTATCATGCTGATTTTATCACAGTAGCTTTTAGTATAATTTCAAGTCAGGGATTGTGATGCCTCCTGCCTTCCCTTTGTTGCCCAGGATTGCCTTTGCTATTCTAGAACTCCTCTGTTTCCAAATGAATTTTAGGAATGTTTCCTCTAGATCTCTGAAGTGTGCTAAATGCATTTTGATTGGGATTGCATTAAATCTGTATAACACTTTGGGGAATATGGCCATTTCCTCAATGTTGGTTCTTCCTATCCATGAGCAAGGGGTATCTTTCCATTTTCTGATATCCTCTTTGAACTCTTTTTTTTTAGAGTGCTGTAATTTTCAATGTACAAATCTTTTCTTTTCTTTGTTAGATTGATTACTAAGTATTTCACTGTTTTGGCATGCTACTGTGAAGGGTGTGGTTTTCCTAATTCCTCTCTCAGTGAGCTTGTTGTTTGAGTACAGGAATGCTTTTGATTTTTGAGTGTTGACTTTGTAGCCAGGCAGACTTCTGAATTTATTTATTAATTCTAGAAGCTTTTTGGTGGAGTTTCTGGGGTCTTCTATGTAGAGTATCATGTCATCTGTGAATAATGATAGTTTAATTTCTTCCTTTCATATCCTTATTCTTTTCATTTCTTTCTCTTGTCTGATTGCTCTGACTAGTGTTTCCAGGATTATATTGAATAGGAATGGTGATAGTGGACTTCCTTGTCCGCTTCCTGATTTTAGATTTAAAGCTTTCAGTTTTTGTCCATTTGTTTGATGTTGGCTATTGGTTTGTCATAGATAGCTTTTATCAGATTCAGGTAAAGACCATCTATTGAAATTTTCTATAGGGTTTTTACCATAAATGAGTGTTGGATTTTATTAAAAGCTTTTTCTGCACCCATTGAGATGATCATGTGATTTTTGTCTTTGGCTCTGTAGATTATGATGTATTACATTTATTGATTTGTATATGTTGAACCATCCCTGCATTCCTGGGATAAATCTCACTTGGTTATGGTGTATAATCTTCTTGATAACTTGCGGCATTCTGTTTGCTAGTAGTTTACTGGGAATTTTTCCATCTATGTTCATTAGGGAGATTGATTAGCACTTCTCTTTTCTGATTGGGTCTTTCTCTGGTTTTGGTATAAGAGTAATACTTGCATCCAGGAATGAGTTAGGGAGAATTGCTTCCCTTTCAATTTCATTAAAGAGTTTAAGGAGTATTTGGATTAAATGTTCTCTAAATTTCTTATAGAACTCACTGGTGAATCCATCAGGACCTGTGCTTTTATTTGTTGGTAAGTTCTTAATTATGTTTTGATTTTCATTAACTGATAATGGGTTATTCAAAACTTTTATGTCTTCTTGATTCAGCTTTGGTAATTCATACATTTCTAGGAATCCATCCGTTTCTTATGTGTTTTCTATCTTATGTAATTTTCAAAGTAGGTATGGATGATCTGAATTTGCACAAGTTCTGTAGTGATTTCAGCCTTTTCATTACTTATTGCATGGATTTGTGTTTTTTCTTTCCTTTATTTGATAAGGTAGGCTAAGGGTTTATCAATATCATTTATTCTTTCAAAGAACCAACTCTTAGATTCATTAATTTTTTGTAGTGTTTTCTTTCAGTTGTGTTAATTTCTGCTCTCATAATTATAATTTCCACCTTTCTATGGGCTTTGGGATTGACTTCACCTTCTTTTTCTAGAAGTTTCACGTGTAGCATTAGGTTGTTTTTTTGTGCTTGTTGTGTTTTCCCGACATGGGAATCCACCACTATAAATTTCCCTCTTAGGCCTGCTTTCAACATGTCCTACAGGTTTCTGTAAGTTGTATTCGCACTTTCATTTGATTGTAGATATTATTTAATTTCTTCTTTAATTTCATCTGAGACCTTTCCGTTGTTCAGGAGGGTGTTAGTTACTTTCCATATGTATATAGAGCTTTTGTGGTTTCTTTTGCCATTAATTTCCAATTTATTGCAATTTATTTATTGTATTATTGTTATATAATATACATGGGATAATTTCAATTCCTTTGCATTTACTGAAGCATGTTCTATGGGTTAGTATATGATTGATTTTCAAGAACAACCCATGTGCAGTTGAGAAGAATGTGTATTTTGATGTCGTTGAATGGAACACTCTATCAAACTCTACTAAGTCCATTTGTTCACAGGTTTGGTTTAGTTCTATTATTTCTTTGCTGATTTTTTGTTTTGTTGATCTGTCTTTTTGTGACAATGGAGCATTAAGGTCCTCCATTACAATTATATTATTGCTTATATGTTTTTTCATATCTATTAATGTGTGTCTTATATACTTGGGTGCTCCCATATTTGTTACATATATGTTCATGATTTTTATTTCTTCCTCTTGAATTTTTCCTCTAACAAGTATGTAGTGACTTTCTTGATATCTTTTGATCTTTCTTGGTTTGAGGTTCATATTGTCTGCAAACAGAATAGCTACCTCTGCTTTTTTTAAGATGGGTTCCTTTTGCATGGATTATTGTTTTCTATTCTTTGACTTTATTCTATGAATTTTTTTGAGTTACATATATTTCTTGTATATAGCATATTGTTGGATCTTGTTCCTTGATCTGTTCTGCCAGTCTGTTTACTTTGATTGGTGAATTGAGATCATTTACATTGATGATAATAACTGATATGTATTGGCTTGTGTTTGTCATGTTATTTTCCTACTGTTGGTCCCCTAATGTTCCCCTCTGTTTGACTGCTTGCTTTGTCTGATGTTTCTTTCTGTTGTTATTCATGGAATTGTGGTCATTTTTGTCTCTGTCTAGAATATCTTGTAGTACCCTTTTCAGGGTTGGTCTTGTGATCATGAATTTCTTCATGAATTTCATTGTCATGGAAGCATCTGATTTCTCCATTAATTTTGGAAAGATAGTTTTTCAGGGTACATCAGTCTGGGTTGGAAGTTGTTTTCTTTCATGACTTGAAATACTTCACTCCAAGCTCTTCTTGCCTTGAGGGTTTGTGTTGAGAAGTCTGTCATGATTCTTATGGGCTTTCCTTTATAGGTATTTTGTTTATTTTCTCTAGCAGCTTTTAATATTCTGTTCTTGTGTTGAATTTCTGGGATCTTGATTATTATATGTCTGGGTGTAGATTTATTTTGGTTATGGCTAACTGGGGTTCTATATGCTTCACTTATCTGTATGTCAGGTTCTTTTCACATGCTTTGGAAATTTTCTGCTATCACTTCTGAAAGTAGTCTCTTTTTTTTGGTCATTTGTGTTGGCTCCTTCTTTTTCATTGACATCAATTATTCTTGTGTTATGTTTCTTTGTGTCATCTTGTAGCTGTTGAATTATTGTTTCCTGATTTTTTCTTATTTTCAAAAGATCTTCCCTTTTATGATTGCTAGCTGCAATCCTGTCTTCAAGGTCTGAAAGTCTGTCTTCGGTTTCATTCAGGTGGTTTTGCCAGCTTTTAATGGAAGTTTTCATTTCCTGGGTATCTGTGAATTTCCTTTAAAAATGTTGACATATCTTTTTTTTTACCTCAGAGATTATTTCTGATCTGATTTCCTTGATAACCTCATGAATTTGTTTCTTTACTTCAGTTGCTATCATTTCAGAAATTTTAGGTGTGTATCTTCCATTTTCTTCATGTTAGTGTCTCCTAGACTTGTTCTGGGTGGGCTGGAGGTCTGAGATCGATTTTTTTGTCTTGTTATTTTATGTGTTGATTAATTTTCTCTTATTACTGAGACAAAATACCCAATGTCCAAAATGAATGCAGGGGAGATTTACTTAGCTTACAGTTTGTGGAGGCCTCAATCCATACCCAGCTGGCTCCACGGCAGGGTAGCATGGCAGAGGAGCAGCTATTCTGGGAAGCCACAAGAGACAAGAGCAAAAAAGGGCAAAAGGGAGGAGCAACCCTCCTTCCCTCCCTTATATTGTGTGCAGGCTATCTACCCCTGGGCAGGTGCAGCACTCACACCACCAATTCCAGTACTAGATAATGAACCAATCACAAATGGTACATTCAACCACCTTCGAAAGACCTGCCCCCAATGGTTACATGAGGCTTTGGAGGGACAACCAGACACAAACCATAACATTTTCTATTTGGAAAAAATTTTATTTTGTTTCTATGCAACGATCCTTGTGAGTTTTTGTAGTAGGTAGCGATATGTCTAGTATTAAGGTCTCTCTAGGAAAAGTCTGTTCTTCCTAAACGTCTTCTGTCAAGTTCTGGATATTTCCAGAGCTGATTGTCAGTCCTGAAAAGGCCTCAGTCATCTGTTGGCTTATATTGTCATTGTTACTTCAGAGTTTTCACACGACTAGTCTCCACTGCCCATCCAGTGTACCTCAGTTGGGATCATGTTGACCACTGTGTCACTGGTGTTCCTCCTGGTCGTCAGGCCTTTCCAAGTAGTTCACCTAACTCCTGGCAGCAGCAAAGGAAGTGACCTCCCTCCTCAGGTGCCATTCACCTGGGTTCCTGCGATGATGGAGGAGTGATGGGAGTGACCATGACCTTGCTGTTTTCATCACAGTAGCTTTGTAATATAATTTCAAATAAGGCATTGTGATTCTTTGGGATTTGCCTTTGTTGGTCAGAATTGCTTTTGCTATTCTAGGTCTCTTCTGTTTCCAAATGAATATTAGGATTGCTTTCTCTATGTCTGTAAGGTATGCTATTGGTATTTTGATCGAGGTTGCATTAAATCTGTATAAAAATTTTGAGAGTGTGGCAATTTTAGGAATGTTTTCACTATGTCTGCAAGACATGCTACTGGTATTTTGATTGAGATTGCATAAAATCTGTATAACAAGTTTGGGATTGTGGCAATTTTCACTATGTCAGTTCTTCCTAACTAAGACAAGAAATATCTTTCCATTTTGTGATGTCATCTTCCATCTCCTTATTCAGAGTAGTATAGTTTTCACAATAGAGGTCTTTTATTACCTTTGTTAGATTGATTTCTAGGTATTTCATCTTTCTGGATGCATTGTGAAAGGTGTTTTCTTCCTAATTTCTCTCTCAGTGAGTTTGTTATTCATGCACAGGAAGGCTACTGATTTTTAAGTGTTGACTTTGTAGCCAGTTCCACTAAATCTAGAAGTCTTTTGGTGGCATTTTTATGGTCTTCCATGTAGAGTATCATGTCACCCATAAATAATGATAACTTTACTTCTTCCTTTCCCATCATTATTCCTTTTCCTTCTTTTGTCTAATTGTTCCGTCTAATGTTTCCAGGACTATCTTGAATAAAAGTGATTATCATGGACATTTTTGTCTTGTTCATGATTTTAGAGTGAAAGCTTTCAGTTTAGCTTCATTATATTATACTTTCAATTTAGTATGATGTATCTTGATTTGTCATAGATGATTTTTATCAAATTGAGATAAACATCATCTATTCCATTTTCTATAGGGTTTTTATCATGAGTTGGTGTTGGACTTTGTCAAATGATTTTTCTGCATCTATTGAGATGGTCATATGGTTTTTCTCTTTGGCTCTGTTAATACAGTGTAGTACATTCACTGATTTTCATATGTTGAGCCATTCCTTCATCTCTGGGATGAATTCCACTTGGTCACAGTATATAATCTTCTTGATGACTTGCTGTATTCTATTTGCCAGTATCTTGTTGAGGATTTTTGCATCTATGTTCATTGCCCTATATTGTTCTGTTTTGTTGTGTTTTTTGGTTGGATCTTTGTCTGTTTTTTTTTTTTTTGTTTTGTTTTGTTTTTTTGGTATCTGAATAATTCTTGCTTTCAGGAATGACTTTGGGAGTAATTTCTCCCTTTCAATTTCATTAAAGAGTTCAATAAGTAGTGGCACTAAGTGTTCTCCAAATTTCTTGTAGAATTCAGCAGTCAATCTGCCAGGACCTAGGCTTTTCTTCATTGGTAGATTTTCATTCTATCTTTAATTTCATTGACTGATGTTGGTTTATTTAAGATTTTTATATATTCTTGACTCAGCTTAGGTAATTCATATATATCTAGGCATCTGTCTATTTCTTTTGTGTTTTCCTATTAGAATACAGGTTTTCTGAGTAGATATTGATGGTTTTCTGGATTTCTGCAATATGTGCTTCATTTCACACTATCCATTTTTAATTTGCATGGATTTAAGCCTTTTTTTCCTTTTCTTGATAAGATTAGGTAAAGGTTTGTCAATTTCATTTAATTTTTCAAATATCTCTCTTCAATTCAATGATTTTGTATTGCTTTCTTAGTCTGCATTGCATTAATTTCTGCTGTAATCTTTATAATTTCCTCCCTTGCATGAATTTTCAAATTGACTTGCTCTTCTTTTTGTAGAAGCTTGGGGTTTGACATTGGGTCTTTTTCTTTACTTGCTATCTTTTGCTGGTAGAGATACTCATTCCCATAAATTTTCTTCCTAAGACCACTTTCATTGTGTCCAATAAGTTCTGGTATGTTGTATTGGCATTATTGCTTAATTGTATAAACTTTCTATTTTCTTCTTTAATTTTATCTGTGACCCATTGTTTGTTCAGGAGGGTGTTATCCAATTTCCATGTGTTCATGAAGTTCTTCTGTGTTCTTTTGCCATTAATTTCCAATTTCATTGCACTATTGTCTGATAATATGCATGGGATAATTTCAATTTCTTTGTGTTTACTTAAACATATTTGATGAGCTAGTATGTGTTCCATTTTGGAGATCATCCCAAGTGCAACTGAGAAGAATGTGAAATCTGATGTTGTGGGATAGAACACTCTGCAGACATCTACTAAGTTCATTTGTTCAAAAGTTTGGTTCAGTTATGACATTTCATTGGTAATCTAGTCCATCTGTTTGTTAATAACAGGGGGTATCAAGGCCCTCCAGTATAATTATATTACTGCTCATTTGATTTTTCTTATTTGTTAATAATTGTTTTGTATATTTGGGTGCACAGGTATTTGGTGCATCTATAGTTACAATCATTATCTCTTCCTCTTGAATTGTTTCCTTTACGAGGATGTAGTGACCTTCTTTGTGCGTCTTAATCAGTCTTGGCTTGAAATCTGCTTTGTCTGCAGTAGAACAGCTACCTCTGCATCTTCCCCAGTTTCTGTTGCATGGAATATTTTTTTTCCAATCCTTTGACTTTTAGCCTATGAATGTCTTTTTGAATTAAGTATGTTTCTTGTATGCAGCATATTGTTGGGTCTTATTTCTTGATCCATTGTGCCAGTCTTTCTTTTAAATGGGGAATTGAGACCATTAACATTGATGATTATAACTGATACGTACTGACCTCTTTATCATGTTATTTTCCTGTTGTTGGTTCCTTTTTCCTCCCCCTTTTAAGCTTGCCCTTCCTGGTGGATTCCTTCTGTTGGAGTTCATGGAGCTGCAGTCCTTTGTATCTCTTTCTAGAATGTCCTTCAGAATATTTTTGGAGTGCTGGTTTGATACTCATGAATTTCCTCAGGTATTCTTTACCATGGAAGTATCTTAATTCTCCATCAAGTTTGAAATAGTTCTGTACATCAGTCTGGTTGGAGGTTCTTCTCTTTTAGGTCTTGAAATGCTTCATTCCAAGCTCTCCTTGATCTGTGGGATTGTGCTGAGAAGTCTGCCATCATTCTTCTGGGTTTTCGTTTATAGGTGGTTTGTTTCTTTTCTCTAATGCATTTTAATATTCTGCACTTGTTTAGAATTTCTGGAATCATGATTATTTTATACCTTGGTGTAGATTTTTTTGATCATGGCTAATTGAAGTTCTATATGCTTCACTTATTTGTATCTCAAATTCCTTTTCCCTGCCTGGGATATTTTCCACCATTACTGCTGTTAACAGATTTTTTATGTCATTTATGTGATCTCCTGCTTTTTCATTGATTCTTATCTATCAAAATATAAAACAAATCACAATATTGTATACAGTAAAGAAGCTTTCAGTATGGTGATTTTACCCTGAAGGGAGAAAATTTAAAAGGAGTTGGGTAAAAGTAGAGAAATATAAGAAGAGGAAGATATTAGAAGCAAGGTTGGAGGACCAAGGAAGATTATGCAAACTTTGGAAAACTGGTGAAGAAGACAGGAGGGAAAGAGGGAAGAAGTGAAAACAAGAGCAGAACAAAGCAACAACAAAAGAACCTAAAAATGGTGTGGACACATATAAAAACAATCAAGAAAAACAAAATAAAAGGAAGAAAATAAAGAAGAAAAACGTCCACTTCAAAGCATGTGTCTTGCTGGGCGTTGTGATGCACTCTTGTAATCCCAGCACTTGGGAGACTGAACCACGAGGACTGACATGAGTTTGAGACAAGCGTGGGCTGTGAAGTGAGCTCAAGACCAGCCTGAACTGCAGAGCAAGACCCTGTCTCAAGAAGACAAGAAACAAACAACGAAACAAACAAAAAACAAACATGTCTGTTCTGTAACTGGTAGACAAAGTGGACAGACAGAGTCCAGATCCATGTTGATTTTCAGCAAGTGAGCCATAGCATTAAAGCAGGGTTGTGGGTAATCCCAGCAAGCTTGCAACTTTAGTTGCATGGAAGTTGAGGTTGTTTTCTGGCTATGAGGCTGCATCCTGACTTGTTCATTCTGTAACACTTCATGTGTCTCTTCCTGGCTTGGACTTGGGTCCCTGTTGGCTTGCTCCTTGATCTCAGTAGCCTCATCCTGACACTGGGAACCACTAGATGGAGCCAGCCTTCAGCTGCTCTGAGTTCTGAGCTCAATTGGCCCTTCTCCAATGTGACTACTAGCCAATCATCCTCTCCTGGAAGATGCTGATGTTTGAGCCTGAATAACTCATCAGCCACTGCAGACCACTGAGGGCACCGCTTGGTTCCATTGATGCATTTCTCTGTGGAGGCCTCTGGGTCACCAGTTATCACAATGCATCTGTAGGTTTGATCTGCCTCTCCCATGCAGTGAGCCAAAGCTCAGGGAGAAAGTGTCACTTGTCATCTCCTTTTTCATTGATGTGTCTCTGTTCACTCTCCCCATGGGCTTCAATTCTTGCTTCAGATGCTTCAGTGACATTTATCACATTGTGAATGTCAGCCTTGATATAGAATCTCCCCAAGTGGCTCTAGGTGTGCCTTAGGTATTCCTTCATACCATGTGTTATCTTTTGATTTATGGTCATAATTTAGAAGTCATCAACCCAGAACTGATTTGAGATCTTAACACTCTGGATATTCTTGATGAATATTGCTTAATTTGTATTCTTTGAAATATCAAAATTTCAATACCCTCCTTCTCTGCCCAGGATTTCTATCATGTCTTCAAGGTCAGGGGTTACAAACAGATGAAAACAAAGATAAAATGCTAATTCCTCTTTTTATATAGTGATGGACCAACTTCTTGCATTGGTATTTATATTTTGCTTTGAATAAATGTGGATATTAACCTCCTATTTAATTTCTAATTTCTTTTTCTTAAAAAGTATCTACACATGAATTTGTCTGTGACAGTTTTTATTTAATGGCTGTGGGTGATTGCATGGTGTTTACTTCACTGCACGAATATTAATTTGAAATTCAGTGCTGTGCTGTATTGGCGAACACTTTTCTATGGACAAATACTTGGTTTCTTATCTTCTTTCTCCACCATTCAATTGAAAAGTTTTTTAAAAAATCATTTCTTATGTGGAACAGTTCAGTTTGTTGTAGTGATCACCCTGAAACTTAACCAAAGATTTTCCAATTCAAATCTAGATGCAAATTTAAATCTACAATTTGAAAAGGCTTGAATTGAGCATATTGGGAAAAGCCTCTTTCCTTTTCTGTTAACTCAACATCCTTTTCTATGATGCATTCTGGGAAGCATGTACTTATTCTCTATGATACCTCAATATTTCCTTAGGGCTCTTAAATCAGTAGAGTCAGATATTGAAATGCTGAAGTCATTTGATCTAACATTTCTGCTGTAAGAAGCAGTTTATTCCATTCAGAATTAAAATTTGTGCATCTTCAAGAGTAAAGTAGAACAGGTTCTTTTGGGTTCATGCATCATTCTACAAACAAGGATGTAATCACTTGCACTTGAGCCTGTGTAAGGACTGGACCCTGGTATTAAAAGAAAGAATTTCTGCTCTTCTCACTCCAACATTTTCCAGCAAACACAAGAAAACTCAAAGTTTTGCAATCTCTGCAACCCTCTTGAGAGCTATGCATACTCAATGATATTATAATCTTTTAGTTTGAATGTCCTGGTTGCCTCTGTTGGGGCTCATATTTGTAGTGAGTTTGCCAGATTTGGTAGAAATGGCAAGAAAGAGAATGAGAGAGAGAAAGAGAGAGCTGGAGAGATCAAAATGCACTTGAGTTTCTAAATTCAGTAGCAGTTTTGTCCCTAGCAGTAATAATCTGAGCATACAGCCAAAAATGCCTCATTTATCTGGTCTAGGAAATTTTGCAGAAAGGGAAACATAAGCTTTTCTACTTCTAAGCTAAATATGTTGCAATGGTCTGTTAATAGGCTAAAAGGCTAACATCATGAGCTCATTATTTCAACAAAATTCAACATTATTTCACATTGAAAATATGGTTTATTGGCTGGTTAACTGAATGATATCATATTTTATTATGTTCTAACATAAAGTAACATCTAACAATGAAAGTCTTTGTGTATGCGTGTGTGTGTGTTATTGAGCATGGTTTAATGATTTTCCACATCTTGATCATGATCCTACAAAAATATCTCAGAAGAGTCATCATTATTTAATAATATGTAATGAACTTAACTATAATTTTATTCCCCTTTTTCTGATTTGAAGTTTAAGTGACCTCAAGATTCCCTATAAATCTACAATAAGCAACACGGTATCGCTAACTGATGTTTGATGAATGAGCGAAGATACACAATGGCTCAAAGACACTCGAGCAAATGGCAAATGGTGACAGAGCAACCACTGGACATTCACATGCCAGAAAGAAAAAAAGAAAAAAGGATTCTAGGCAGGGACCTTATGACTTTTACAAAAAATAATTCAACATAAATCACAGAGCTAAGTGTACCAGGAAGAACTGTAAATTTAGAAGAAGATAATACAGGAGAAAATCTAGTCTACTCTGTGGCAATAACTTTGTGGATATGAAACAAAAGACACAATTTGAGAAAGAAATGAGATAGATTTCATTAAGATTAAAAACTGTTGCCCTATGAAAGACTCTATCAAGAGAATGAGAAAACATGCTACAGACTGGGAGAAATATTTTCAGAAGACAATCTAATAAAATAATTATCCAAAATATACAAAGAGCTCTTAAAATTCAACAGTAAGAACACAAAACAACTTCCTTAAAAATTGGCAAAAATCTGAACATATAGTTGATACAAGAGTATGTAAGGATGTTGCTAAATGTCACAAGACCTCAATGATATGCAAATTTAAACAATGAGATAACCACTGTACTTACTGGAATGAGCAGAATCTAGAACAATGTCATCAAACATTAGAGAAAATGAGGAACAACAGGAAATCTCACACATTGCTAGTGGGAATGCAAAATGGTGCAGCTACCTTGGACAGTTTGGCAGTTTCTTACAAAATCAAACATACTCTTATACTTTATGATTTTAACTACATGACATTCCCTAAAGGTGAAACTGTAAAGATAGGAAAATGATCAGTTGCTACTAGGACTTAGAAAGGAGAAACGAAGAGGCAGAACATGGAGGATTTGCAGGGCAGTGATGCTATCTTGTATGATATCATGATGTCGGTTTCCTACTTTGTACATTTGTCAAAACCCAAAGAATGTACAACACCGGGGTGAACTGTAATGTGAACTATGGATTTGTGGCAGTGCTACATTAAGCTGGGTTCATCAGTTCTAACAAATGTATCATTCTCTAAAGGATGTGTAGGCAATTTGTAAACATTTTGAGTTCTGGTTATGAATGATCATACTTAAAGTCATCCCATGTATACAATTTAGCAAGGTCGGAACTCTCCTAGCTGTCTCTATTTAAGAGAATAAGTGTAGAGGAATTTAAATTATTATTTCTTTTAGGGGTGGGAAGAAAGCATGTGAAATGCAAAGAAATAGAGAGTGTTTTGACAATGGTGTGGCTAACTTCCAAAGAAAAAGGAAAGAGTAGCTGAAATTTAAAACAGGTTTCTGAAATGTCTGTGTCACACCAAACGCATGAAAAAATAAGATGTGAGGGTCTGATAACTCTGGGAACAATCTGAATCCTGGACTTGTAGATTTTAGGAGACTTACTTGGTGAAGAGGCTATTTGTTTTTAAATATAAGCAGAAATGTTTCCTGGATAAGTGAATAGGTTCTTGGTCATCTCTGCTTTGGCTGTAGAATATTCCATGTCAGCAGCTGAGTGGTAATGTGTGAATAAATCTCAGGTTTGTAAATATTTAAAAGAAGCAAAAACATTGAATGTATATATGTAAATTTGTGGGCGTGAGAAATTTGAAAAAGAAATGTCTTTCCTATAGTCACAAGCAGTTCTTTTTCTATTTGCTGATGTTTGATTTAGAGAACACTTTACTTACAGAATTACATTTGAATAAATCAATATAATTTGAATAAATGTATTAATCCTCCAATTAGATGAGATGGATGGACCTGATGAATGGGGACCATGCATCGAAGGTCTGGGCAGAGGATGAGCAGATGTCCGTTAAGTTGCCTTGCAAGCTTGAGTAGGGTTTGTGCTCCTAAGTTGAATGTTAGGAATTGGATTCATGCTGAATATTTCCCTGGAAATTAAAGGGCAGAGGAATTTGATGTCGGGTATGAAAGGTGTTTCTAAATTTGATATGGATCCTAAAATATCAAAAGCAATTTTGAAACAGAAAATTGAAGCTGAAGGGCTCACATTATTTGAATTGAGAATTACTGCAAGTCAGAAAGGAATACAGTTCATAATTTAAATAAAGAATAACAGATCAGTGGAACACAATAGTGAGCCTGGGACTAGATCGACATTTGATTTTCACTCAGAGATTCAAATCATTTGAAAGGGATGTCCATTAAATACGTGACATTGAAACAATTGGATAGTCATATGGAAAAAATAAACCTAAAATACTATCTCATACTTACCAAAAATTAATTTGAAATGGTTCATAAATATGAATGTAATACCTTAATTATCAAATTTATAAAAGAAAATGTAGGATAATATCCTCAGGACATACAAGTAACCAAATTTTTTTGGGGTAGGATAGAGGAAGCAATAACATAAAAAGATAAGTTCATTAAAATGAAATATTTCTTCTCACCCAAGACATGTCATTATTAGATGGATTAGAACTCTAGATATTAGGAAAAAATATTTCCAAAACATGTATCTGATGAAGGAGTGGTATGCTAGATATAAAAAGAACTTCCTGAGTGTGATAGGACATGCCTCTAATCCCAGGACTCTGGAAGCCTGAGGCAGGAGAATCACACGTTTAAATCCAGCCTGAGAAACTTAGCGACTTAGCAATATCTTGTTCATAAAAGGAAAAGGAAAAAAGGGTTAGGAAGGTAGCTTGCTGAAAAGCTCTGGATTTAACCCCTAGTACCAGCCAATCAACCAACCAACAAACAGATCAATGCAATATCAAAAAATTTCTCCAATTCAATTATTAAAAGGTAAACATTCCAATTATATGAATTATATGAACAAAATAGAATTTAAACAGGTTCTTTACCAAAGAAAATATACAAAGTAACACATGAAAAAATGTTCAATATCATGTCAGGGAAATGCAAACTAGAAATCACAATGAGAATTCACTTTAATAATTTAATAAGAATCCTCATTGAATGATATTCTTCAGATTTGCACAATTATTTGCAGAGTGGATACATTTCATCTCAAAATAAAGTAACTGAATATTGCATTTTATTTATTAATGTGCATCCTAAAGTGTTTAGCAAGTAGCATATAAGGCAATGTACATAAAAACAAAATAGATGTATATAAAAAAGATGTACAATAGGTGTATGTAAAAAAATAAATAAGAGAGAAGTAGAGGATTAGATAAATTTTATGTGATGAGATGAGTTTAGTAACATGTTAATTGTAGAACTGAAGTGGTGAGTGTATATGATTAACTACAGAATTCGTTCACATTGTTATCTGTCATAATATTTTGCAATAAAACATTGGTAGTTATTTCAGATTGAATTGATGTAATGCAGGAATAACTGAAAAGTTTCAAAGAAGATACACTTACAGAGCAATTTTCTAAATAACTATTTCCTCCCCCTTCTCATTTTGCGGAGTTTGTTGAAGGTGTCGTAAAAGAACTTCAGGCAGAAAGGCCAGAGCCCGAGTCCTCCGGAGCCCTGGGATTCCCCTCTTGGTTTCTCCTCACTCCTCTCCTGTGGGCAGCAGTGGCGGAGGGGACCAAGCCTACACCAGTCCTGCAATGCAGACGAGGCTGCCAACCTGACAGTGGCCAGGGCTTTTACAAACAAACCAGGTGGAAAGCATTCAACATCTACTCCAGCTGCTTCACTGAGAGCGGGATTTGATATTGAGGGTCGCCTCACTGGCCTCCGGCACGAGGGTGGAATAGCTGCCGGCAAGCAGGAGACCCGTGCCGCTTCCTGGCCAAGGGCGCCGCCCTGGATGGCGCCAGGGCCTCACGTGACACGGTTTTAGCTTCCTCGGGAAGGACTCACGACTTGGCATTAGTCAGACGAGGACTCAACTCCTTAAACCAATGATGATACAACGTACATTTTAAAAGTACTTGGACTTGTAATGTATGACAAGAAGAGTAGACGAGGAGTGGGATAGAGAGTTCCAGATCCTTGCACCATCTGGGGAAATGTGAGGTGTTTAAATTTAACATCAACACTAGCAAAACTGGAATGAGAGTTCTAATCATGAAGGTAAGTATACAGTACAACTCAAAACATATATATATACACACACATATATAAAACAAGTAGAAGGGAAAATGAAATAATTGAAAATTGATTTTAAAAAGTAAAAAATAAAACAAGGTAAAAAGGAAAATAAGTACATGGAATAAAAACTAAAAATGGTACAATAGCAGGTATAAATCCATATATTAGTATCTATGGTAAATGTAAACAGATTAAATATTACAATTCAAAGACAGATATTGCTAGACTGGATTGAACAACAAAATCCAACTATGTAAAATTTACAAAAACTCACACCTTAAATAGAAAGATCTGTAATATTGAACACAAGAAAATATTAAAGATATACCATATAAACACTATCCAAAAAAAGACAGTGAAGTTATACTACTTTTTTTCAAAGTAAACTTGAGATATAAAAATAGGGGTTTCATAATATTGAATGAATTTTTCAGAAAAAATAGTATGTTTAATGTTATGTTTTTAATAACATAGCCTTCAATTATACAAAGCAAAATCTGATAGAAATAAAAGAAATAGACAAGATGTGATCGAAATATATGATAAAATGGGGGACATTCAAATTTAAAGAACTCTAACAGTAGAAGACATATTGCCATCAACGCCCCTCAAAATACTTCTCTTTGTTTGAACACACTTACCCATCTCTCTCGCCGCTTTCTGAGGAGGTTCTGGAAGTCCTCTTTGGTGTCTTTAGGATATGTAATAAAAAACTTGGAGAATGCCACCGCTGAGTGCTGCCCAACCAAAAGGCAAGCTTGTAAGAGCGTCGCAGCATGTCCTCACCCACGTTATGCACCGGGTCTGGCATGAGGTGGCTTCTGGCTGTCTTCTAAAATAAAATCACCACAAAAGGTAAACATTTTAAATTCTGCAAGCCGTGTGAGGTTGCCATGGGGTGGACTAATGAATGGCCAGCTTGCGCAGGAGCGCCTGGGGGAACCGAGTCAGCGGGACTCTGGGTGTGAGGACCCACTGAGCATTGTGGCCTGAATGGCACACAAGGAGAATGGGAGGAAAAAATTTCAGGCTGCTGATTTTCCTGGAGAAGGTGCATTGTGGCTTTTATTCTTCTGAGGAGCTTTGGCTGCTGTCTTCCTTCAGGAGAGCGTCGACGTCCGTCTTCATCTGGATGTCTCCTGGCTTTGAACACACATCCTTCAGCCCGCTGACACAGCTCCTTCATCCCACTGGCACAGACTTCCGAGCTTCCACCGGTGACCCTTGGGCCTTGCCAGCACACATCCCTGAAGCGGACGTGCGTGAGACATGGTCCTGGGCTCTAGGCCCAGCTGGACTCGTGGAGGACCTTGCCACGGGCTCTAGGTCTCCAGCAGGACTCATGCAGGACGTTGCCATGGGATCCTGGCCCTCAGGTGGATTCTTTGGGTCTCTGGTGTGTGGGCAGATCTCCCGCATGTGTCTGCATTTGACTTTTTGGGTGAATATCATAAAATAATCCTATGAATTCTGTGCCCCATGTTAAATGTATTCTCTCGCAAACCCTGATAACAAGACATCACAAAATAAGACGACCAGAACTGCTTCAGAAAGTGGCAGAAATGACGGATAAGCGTGCTGGGAGTGAAAAGGAATATTTTGAGGAAGACTAGTGGCAATATCTTCTAGTGTAATAAATTTTAAAATTTAAATATCCACTCTGCTTTTCAAGTATACCTTATAGCTATACAATTAGAGTAGTTTGCATATCTCTCACTAATTGATAGAATAAACAGACAAAAAAGTCAATAAAGCCTGAAGATTTGAACTTTAGGAATGCTAGCAAATCAGGTGTAATTACATGAGACAGGAATATTTAATGGCAAATTTATTGATAAAGCTCAGGTATGCTCTGAGAATCAGAATTTTCTTTATATGTAAGATTTTTTTATTTATGAATTTCTTACGTAAAGATTTTGGAATGACTAAGACAATATATTCTCAGAGATCTGTGAAATGTTGCAAAACAGACTTCTGCAAAGGATAGTATTTGGATCTATTTTATGTCATTTACAGATATATAGTCATTAATAGCCTGATAGTCAATTTTTCACCAGTACAGTTCTACTTTCATATAATGTAAAAATTCTGTGGCAACAAATGATAGAATGGACACTCCTTAGGTTGTGATTTAGGATGGCTTGAGTGCAAAACTTTTGTAATCTACCAATCTTAACTACCAGTACTTCCCAATGTAACTTCACTTCTTCTAAAGTTAATATAAAAATAAGAAAATTCAAGCCAGGCATGGTGGCGCACGCCTTTAATCCCAGCACTCAGGAGGCTGAGGCAAGAGGATCATTGTGAGTTCGAGACCTGGGCTACAAAGTGAGTTCAAGGCCAAGCTGAACTGCATAGTGAGACCCTGTCTCAAAAAAAAAAAAAATATATATATATATCTATATGTAATACATTGCTGGAGATTTAGCTCAGTGGCCTAAGCACCTGCCTGGAAGGCACGAGGTTGTGAGTTCGATCCCTGGTACTAAAAAAATCAATAAATAAAAATAAGGAGATTCATTAAAAAGGCAGGCAGCATGGCAGCGAACAGCAGAGGAGGTAAGCAATCTGATAGCCATGCAGAACTCTGCACGGCTGTGCAGCTACATAAAAGGGCACTCAGTTTTTAGCATAGTATTCATAACTGATGTTCAGGGAAAGTGTATCAGTCAAATCAATTGCTGCTTATTAGAGGATGCTTCATAGAATTAGTTGAGTAAAATCTGGACAAAACAAAAACTGCAGGGAGTTTATTAACAGTTTATGTGGATGAGTCTGTATACCTTAACCGAAGATTTTGTGGATGCCCTGGGAGGAAAGGTATGAAAATGAAAATTAACTTGTGCTTTTTTGATTAACTCACTGATTAATTCTTTTGTATCCAACAAATGCCTGTGTATTATATATTTGTATTAGAGAATGTTAAGAGTGTCCAAAATTGACAAAGCCTAGACCCCTAAATTTCATAAATTCACATTTTCTTGACAGATCAAGACTGAAAATGATGACCACAACAAAAACAACAAAAAGATCAATTTGCAGCTCGATGACACAGCCATCTCCCTGGGGTGGTAGTGAGCGCCTTGAGGAAAGGCAGGGCTCTGTGAAAAGGGGCGTGGACCTAGTTTTGATAGTGGGCACCACGTGCACGGTGGGTGCTGGCCACGTCCAAGCTGTGCTTCAGTGATAAATCAGGCAAAGGGGAAGGACAGAGGCAGAAAGTCCTCACCTATGCCTGTTCTCAAACTTTTCCCTATTTTATCTTCCAGTAGATTTCTTATGAACTCATGTTGAATTTTTTCAAAGGCTTTTTCTGCACCAGTTGAGACGTTTGTGTGATTTTTGTCCTTGCTTCTGTTTATGTGATGCATTGCATTCATTGATTTGCATATGTTAGACCAGACCTGTATCCTTGGGATGAATTCTGCTTGGTCATGATAAATGAGCTTTTGAAGATTTGTTGCATTTTGTATACTAATATTTTGTTGAGAAATTTTATCTTTATGTTGGTTAAGGTAGTTCTCCATTTTGTTTGGTTACTATTTCTGGCTTTGAAATCAGAGTAATGCTGGCTTCTGGCTATGACTTTCGGACCGCTCCTTCCTTTTCCCTTTCACTGAAGAGTGTGAGGAGTGTTGACATTCTGATCTTTCCTAAAGTTCTTGTAGAACTTTGCAGTGACTGTGTTGGAACTTTGGCTTTTCTTAGTTGATAATGTATTTTTTTAATTCTTCAATTTCACTGCCTATTATTAGATTGTTCAAAGTTTTTGTATCGTGGCTGTTTGGGTAATTCATCTATCCATTTTTTCTGAATTATCCAATTTGTTGTAGGACAGTAGGTTTAATTTATGAACATTTGAGTTGAGAACTTTCACACACATGAACGGACCTTGCATTAGGAACATTCGTAAAGGTGAACAAATCGCAGAAGTAGCTCATGTGTGCACTGGACACTGTCACAGCCGGGCTGCTGTGTGCTTCCTGTGCAGGATGATGGTGTGCAGGGATGCAGTGCTCGGTCAGGACCCAGGACGTCTGGAAGCTGGAGGACAGGCAGTGGTGATGCAGACGGGACTGCAAGAAAACACAGCCATGACCACGGAAACGAAAGTGAAAGTAAGAGATTGGACCAAGGTGCAAAGATGGTAGATGTTACTCATTCTTATGCATCAATAGTTCAACCACTGGTCAATCCTGAGAACCAGGAGAGCATCACAATGTGTGAAGTCCGCTGGGCCAGTAAAGTCGACAGTGGTATCCCGAAAGTGAAAAAGTGGTGGAGGAGCTGGAGAGGCTCCTCCTTGTGTAGATGCAGCATCAGCACCTGCACTGAGTCCCACTCAGCTCAATGCTTATTCAGGAAAAAGTTAAAAGCCTGTTTGGAGGTGGAGTAAACCAGGGGGAATGGGGTACATCTGTCATTGCCAGTCAGGGATGGGGTAACAGAGTCAAGCTTTATGGCAGAAACGTCAGCGGTGAGGCTGTGAGTGTAGATTCCACAGCTGCCCAAGAATTTCCAGAAACACTTAGATTATTGTGGGGGGTGGTGTTATTTACTCAGAAAGGCTTTGAAAATCGATGAGACAGGACTGTGCTGGGTGAAGGTTCCAGAATGAAGCTACATCAATAAATAGGAAAAGTTGATGCCAAGCTTCAAAGCAGCAAAGACAGACTTACTCTGTCTGGTGGCTGTGCTTCTGGTGCTGCAAAACTAAAGCCTCTCTTGGTTCACAGAACCCAAAAGCCCCTGAAAACACAGCCAGGGCTCTCTACCTATTGCATGGAGGAGTAACACCAAAGCCTGGGGTACACAGGCCATTTCCCATGACTGTTTTTTCCACCACTTCATCCCAGAGACAGAGAAAGATTGTGTGGAGAAAGACACCCCATTCAACACTCTTTTGCTGCTTGACAATGCATCTAGTCACCCCCACTTCTTGGATGACTTTCATCTCAATGTCAAATAGGGCATCGGCCACTGAATATGATGGCATTCGTGTGACCTATAGACCAAGGAGTTATTGTGACTTTCAAGAAATATTATCTATGTCACACTTTTTGTTGTGCAGTAAAAGCAATTGATGAAACAGGGACAATCTTGCAACAATCTCCAAGGCAATAAAAAGTATCAACTTTTCTTGGCTTGTATTATGGTTTGTGTCTGGATATCCCCCCAAAGCCTCATACCGTCATGGAGGTGGCCTTCGAGAGTTTGTGAATGATTCATGGTCCAGCGCTGGGATTATGCGTGTGAGTGCTGTGGCCTACATACAGTATAAAGGACAGAAAGGGTCTTTTATCCGTGCTTCTCCCCTTTTCCTCTTTTGCTCTGGTTGCTTTTGGTATCTGCTGCAGCCACTATGAATGGTTGACCCTCAGCCACACCACCCTGCCTTGGAGCCAGTTGAGTATGGACCGAAACCTCCAAAAACTGTAAGATAAATAAACCTTTTCTTCCTTTATTTTGGGTGTCAAGTATTTTGTCTCAGCAAAGAGAGAAAAGTAGCCAACACAGGTTGCCTGAGGTTTTGGCTGTCACCATGGATGGGGTTTGGAAGAACCTTTGCCTGCAGTTTTTTCATGAAACCCATGGAGCTGAGGTTGGATCAGCAAGAGGGTGACGTCACTGCACTCCTCGCTGCATGGCACGAGGAGATGACTCGTGAGGACTGGATGGAGTCCGAGGCCCAGGGAAGAGAGCCAAGAGGAAGATGAACTGAGGAATCAAAGAGTTTCTCAGCACAGGAGATGGCCAGGGAATTTTCTTTATGGGAAGGGGCACTGTTGGGAGGGTACTTTGAGATTAAAGGAGTGACAGATGTTATTGAGGGGAATGAAATTATCTCCTTGTAATGGAAGAAGGTTTGGTTAGTGTTTTCTTTAAATGCTAATGTTACCTGTCTCTGGTTAGAGTGATAGTCTAGTTACTGTGGGTGATGGGGAATAAAATCCTTCAAAACCAGTGACTTCATACTTGTAAGAGTGCCTGGTGACAAGTCTATTCTAGAACAACATTTTTATCTTGAATGGTATAATTTAAAATGTCTTCATTTAATTCACTGCTAATGTTGTGTTAGAAGTTAATATGACTTGTCAGTGCATTATTGTACTCACATTGAAAAGAATTCTTTCTGACATTAAGTATGAGCATCTGAAAGTCTGAATGTGTTAAAATCATGCATAAATGTAAGTATTATATGACAGTTACTTACATAGGAGATTTTCATTCACTCTCCCATTCAGCAAACATTTCTTAATTATCTAAGATACACCAGCAGTTACTAAATGCTGGGGATGTAAGGGAGATCTTGAAATAGAATTTTTGGAAGTCATCACATGGTTAGAGGAAATTCATGTGTGATGGGGAGCAGCAGGGGAGCCTGGTGCTGTGCATTAGGGGAGACTCATGAAAAGGTTAAAACTATAGTTTAAGGTAACCAAGTAATTAATGAACAAAAGTTCTTTATAAAAAACGCTCTACCTAATAATTCACAAGAAGTGTTAAAATACCCAATTAAAGGTCTACACAATGTCTAGAAACAAAAACAATAAGAAGAGACAAACTATTCTTATATATCTCTTGATGCAAGTATGAGATGACAGGAGAAGTTTCCTTAAAGAAAGCATAAAATTCCAGACAAAGTGGCCCTCTGGATCTAACTGCCAATTTATAGGAAATACACAGAGCTCACAAAGCACAGTAATGACACTGAGGGAGCACAATCAGGGAGGAACAGACAGATGACAGTCTGTCCTTCTCAACAGCCACAATAACAGAAAAAGAGAAATGGACATCTACATAGGAAGAGACTTTCGAGACAAAGAAATAATTTCAATCATTGCTCCATATTTAGATACTGATTCAAATTGCAAAATAAAAGTGTATGAAGTAACCACAGATTTGTTGCTATTAAAAATTATAGTTATATTTTAAGTGTAGTAATGCTTTATAAATTAGATTTTAAAAAGATCATGTCTTGTATTCTTTAGAGCTAAATACCATAACTGGGATTTGTTTCAGTGTAAAAAAGGGATGGGTTAACCAAGTTAGTCTTATAAAGAAAAACTCACACTATCTCTTCTTCCTCATAAAATTTTTCTGGCCACCAATCGTGCAAGTTTCCTTGTCCTACATCAAATAATTCTCTGATTCTCTGTCGACCCCAACTGGGCGTCCTATAATTTAACTCAATTCAGTCCCCACCTGGAGATAATGAATAAGATCAGACCCACAGGTGAGGAGCTAATTCCAGAAACCTGCCCTCCACTCCAGCTGCCAACTGAGGATCAGAGTTCTTACCTGCACTTTTCCCTGACTGCCAGAAAACACAGTTCCCATAACACCCCTCTCATTGGCTAGAACAGCCCACGCAACTCGGGAAACAGTTTACTTACGAGATTACTAACATATTATAAAATGATGTGCTCAGGCCCAGCCGGGTGGAAGGGACGCAGAGGCCGGGTCTGCAGGAGGGGAGGGTCTCCACGCCTCCTCAGGGCAACTGCCCTCCGGGACACCTGCTGGCTCGCGGCCCCGAGGAAGATTCATTACATAGGCATAATTATTTCAGTCACTGACCACTGGTGATCAAGTCAATCTATGTTTCTTCTCCTGACCTGGAAGTCAGGGAACCAGGTTGTAGATTACACCTGGCTGATTCCCTTGGCAACCAGGTTTCATCCTATGGGAATCCTATGCTTTCCAAAGTCATTCATTATCATAAACTCAGATATGATTAAAAGGGTTTGTTATAAACAACAAAGAATTTAACATTCTTCTTCGTTTCTCTTAGGAAATTCCAAGAGATTTGGGAGCTCTGTGCCAGGAACACAGACAGAGGGCAAATGTCTGCCTTGTGAGTCACCACATCATGAACTGCAAACTGCTGAAAATGGCTGAGGGATGCATGCTTTCACCATTTTCATTACTTTTCTACAGTTTTAAAATTTCCATAATAAAGTCCAAAACATAAAATTTCTTTATCGCAGAGAAAATAAGCAAAAAAGCTGGAAAGAAGCAATTTCTGAGGGCAAAAAACTGAAATTATTTAAGTGGCTATTGTAAAATGTGGATAAAAGGTGATGAAGGGCTACACCACAGCTTCCTTGATGGAGACAGTGATAAGAAAGAGCTTGGGACGCTTTCAGTTAGAATCACTTGGGATTCTGGAAGATGACAGGATGTTAGGGTTCAAGTCTTGTGCAATTTGATGATGCAAATAGTCAAACAGAAGCAAACGCCCCAGAACACAGAATGAGTTCGTGTTATTAACGTAGTAGGTTTGCAAGTCTGGTAGGATACTGAGAGAGTTTATAATAGGAAATTTTTGATATGAGACTCCAGGGTAGGAAAATGTTGGGGTGGGCAGTTTTCAAATTCTCTCTCATTCTCTCTTTCTCTCTCTCACTCTCAGTTTAGCAATTTTGAGTCAGCTCTTCTGGAATTCCTCATCCCCTGCCCCACACCTTCCTTTAAGTCTTTCTGTACGGACTGAAATGCTATCTACTGAGTAAATGCTAGTTGTCTTTCTTTTTCTTCCTGCAAGTGCTAAATTATTTTATTTTGTGAAATTGTTCTACAAAAATAGAGTATCTGATGAGCAGTTGGGGCAAAGGACAAAGCATGAGAAGATGAAAGCCATAATTTTGTCGATGAACAGGCCTGTGTTCCCCTTCTGCACATTGCCAGTCGGAGAGGTGGTGAGCTTTGAAAAAGAGAATGTTCGTCCCAAGATGATCAGCCACAAGAGGACTTTCACAGACTCGAGTTCACGTTCCCAGGGAAAGGCTCAGGGATGTTTATGGGGGAAGGAAGAGGGTGGCCTGAGGATGGAGAGCAATGACTGAAGGTCAGGAAATGTGACGCTTTGGGTGGTGTGTACACTTGTAAAAGAAATCTGTGGCTCGTCCTAGGAAGCATTTTCAGAAATTGGAGGGACCAGTCTGATCCCAGGGTGAAGTTTTTGCCCCTCCAACTTAAAAATGCGACTCAGTGGGCCACTTGTGCAAGCTCAAGGGAAGGAGTCAGTGGTTTCAACCACTTTCATCCAGACAAGGTGACCTCCAAGTTCCCGAGCAATTGTTCCCACCCTAAGCAATTATGGTGACCGTGTACCAGGGGAGTCATCTCTGGAAAGCCACGGGGAGTCACTACTTTATTGTTGAGTTATTTTAAACAAGGGGTGAAAGTAAGAGCAAACAAACCTAGAAAGTTGAATCAGATTTTCCCTGAGTTTCAAAGCAAAGAATGTGGCTTTTGGTTTTTAAACTTTAATTCCTGAGAGAGTCCATCTCCAGCCTCCCACAAGGGGAAAATATATTTAATTATGGAACAAGGCTGCAATTTTTTTCTCTCTCTTCATCAGAGCAAAGACACGACAGCACCAACAACAAACAAAAGCTGTTACTCATCAGTGCTTGGGGTTAGATTTGTGTGTGACATTTTTAAAATGCCGGGTTGTGCTGGGATGACTTCAGAGGTGGGACACTGGGGCATTAGATTATCTTTTACTGTTTTCAGGGGAGGTGGGTAAATGCAGTAGGATACATATTTACTTAATGAATGTTTTTTATACTAGAGTATAAAAACAGCTTTCCATTTTCATAGACTATTTTTTATTTGCTAGAAAGAGGAAAGCAGAGGTCCCACCAGATTTTACACATGAGAAAGCAGTAAGTGGCATAAGAATAAGACGATGGTGTGATAGTGGCATAGCATTTGCAGCAGATACCTGGAAATGGCTTTTGAAAACGCGTAGCAGCACAGATAGGAGTCTCGTGTGGAGGGACAATTTGTTTAGAGACAAATCACTACAAAAAGTGATATAAGAAGTGATCGGCCGGCCAAGTTTGTAACAATTGCGATGTTTACTAATTTGCACATCAAAGTGGAAGTGAAGGAGTCTCTATAAAACACTCGTGACAGTCAGTGCTTCACTGACATCCTCGCCGCCACTGTCATGGTCACCTTTGTCATAAATCATGCCAACCAAGTTGAGGCAGAAGTACAGACACGTGGAAACACCATATGGGCAGGAGCAGGCTGTGTGGCCAGGGCTTGCTGTGCTGCGTACGGATGTCCCAGCATTTGCGGGAGGACAGACTGCTCTTTCAGGCACCTCTCCTCAAACTGGCAGCTGTAGCAGCTGCCCCCTGCGATGAGATGCCTTTAGTTTCTCCAACGGGGCTGAGCGAACAGGATGACCCATGTATTGTTGACAGTAATTCCCTTAAAAAGAACAGTTTTTGGCACTAGATCAGATCATCCTGAGTGCAAGCAGAAGGGAAATCAGCCTGCAAATACATTAAGCAGGGTCAGAGCAAGGCTGAAAGAATGGAGAGAGTGTGCTTAAACCTGAATAGGCTCTGATTAATTCTCAACGAGCACAGCCCTCCCATTCATGGCAGGGTTATTTGTGATAGAGTTGGATGATCGCTAGGACGGAGAACATTACTGAAATTGGCTTCATAATTAAAATATGGGAAGAATGGCACATCTCCCTAGGGAAAAAGAGATTGGGGTTTCACAGTAGATTGTCATAAAACAGCTAATATAAATGTTGTGAAGGTTCATTCTCGGAGTAACATTTTCAATAATAATGGAGAATATTTTAGCACACATGATCTCCAGATTGTAAATTATATGGAGGTGGGATTCATTCATTCCCTTTGAAATTCCCTCAAGTTTCCAATACAGGCAAGAAGATCATGCACAAAGATTTTAAAATTAATGAAGTAGAATGATGACCACAGAGGAAATCAGATTAGAGCCTCTTTCTAGATGTGTACCTGACACTAGCCAGTCCTTTGACCTAGAGAAATTTCCCTTATTTGTAAAATGGGAGATGGGCCAGATCTTTTTTAACTTCCCTCTTATGATTTGGAGAGAAATTAATTTTAAATTAGAAGAAAATAAGACCTGATGCACACACATAAACAAACAGCGAAGTAACAACAACAACAACAAAAAATCCCCAAAAGACCACAGTTTCCTAAGCAAATGAGCCACTGTAAATGTCAAATTTTTACCGGGTAAAAGGATCTGCGTGGTAAAAGATGCATTCGCCTCAGCTGCTATCGCTATTGCGTGGCTCTGTGCAACTGCTCTGGCGGCTCCGGCTCCAGCGTTCGCTGCTGGGAGCTCACAGCTGCGTCTGCGGGAACGGGGCCTGGCTGGGAGGGCGAACCCACGCGCGGTCGGTCTGCTTCCCCGCCTTTCTCCCCAGTGGAGAGGGGACTCTTTCCCTCAGGAACGGTCTGGGAGGAAAATAACCACAGTGGTTAGTGCTCATCTATTTGTTCTGATTCAATTTTCATTTGTTTCACTAAGAAGAGTTTTATTAACCGTAAAGGAAAGAGGAGACAGAGCAAATCTTTAAAAAGGAGGAATGGTCAACACTTACAAATGAACCTTTAGATGTTTTAATGCGGCACTGTGTCCGTGAATGCTATGCAACAGCTGCAACAGGACCTACTGCTCAAGGTTTTGGCTTTTCCAAATCATGAGATTGTACGGTAAACGTGATCAACAGCGAAGAATACACAGATGTGATGAGCCGCACTGCAGCAGCCAGAGACGTTTCATGCAGTCATGAAGTCAGATAAGAAAAAAGTCTCTTTTAGTTTTGGTTTTGGTGATTATCCTTACCTGTGTTTATTTATTTATTGACTTTTTTTTTTTTTTTTTTTTGTTTCCAGGAATTAAATTCAGGACCTCGCACTTGCCAGGCAGGTGTCTGTGTGCTGAGCTACATTCCCAGCCCTTTCTTGGCCTTTTGAGATAGAGTGTCTCCCTGTGTATCCCAGGCTGGCCTTGAGCCTGCTGGGGTTCTCCTGTCTCCGCCCTGTGAGTGCTGGGATCGCAGACATGTACCACCACACCTCCACAAGCGGATCTTTTGTTTCTAAGGACTTCAAACCTTTGAAAATTCCAGTCAAATCTCTATGTCAATCTGAAAACTGTTTTCCTAGATTGCATGGTGGCGAACATCTGTAATCCTAGTGCTCTAGGAGGCTGAGGCAGGGGGATCACAAGTTCTAGCCTCGTCTGAGCAAATTAGTGACTTAATGAAACCCCATTTCAAAATTCAAGGAGGGGGTCTGGAATTGTATGTCAGGGTAGAGGCCCTGAGTTCAGTGCCCAGTATGGAAAAACAAGGCAAAACCCAAACCCAAACCCAAACCCAAACCCAAACCAAACCAAAACCAAAACCAAAACCAAAACCAACACAAAACCAAAACCAAAACCAAAACCAAAACCAAAACCAAAACCAAAACCAAAACCAAAACCAACCTCACACTTTCCTAAGGGCAGGCCGGGCTGCTTGCTCTGCCAGCAGGGCCGCAGGGAGCGGGGAGGAGACACAGGGGAGCCGTCCAGCAGGAATTCTCCCGGCGTCTTATCTCCGATACCTTTCTAATGGCCTTGTGACCAAATTGGTTCCTCTACCTCTGTCTCCGTTCTCTTTTGGTCCCATTAATCATCGACATTAGCTCTCGTTCTCCTCTCCTGTGTCAGATTAAAAGGAGATCTTACTAGAGCTATCCTCTTTTTGTACAGGATTTGGTGTAGCATGGGTCCTTCTGGTTCATTCCAGGATGAGCGAATTGGAGAATTAGCACATATCTAGAATTTCAACCCCGTGTGACATTGCTTGGGATACTGACCTATTCGATGCTCCTAGTCTCTGTGTCCCTTGAAATGGCTTTTGATGCTTTTCTTGATCTGCACAACCAGCCCTCACTGTACAAGAGGTGGGCTTCTCACGGCGTCCTGATCGCACTGGCAGAGTGTCAGGGGCAAGTCAAGGCCACATCCAACTTCTGACATCAAAGAGCAGCTTGTAGCGCGCTCACCCTCTTGCCCTCTTGAACTACTGAAGTTGTGACAGCTTTCTATACACACTCTTCCTCCTTTGAATGCATTGCCAATGGTGCAAGAAGAAATCCCTTAGGCAGAATAGACCATGTTTTCTAAGCATGACAGTGAAAATCTTCCCTTGTGATTATCTATCTGTCTGTCTGTCTATCTATCTATCTATCTATCCATCTATCTATCTCTTATTTATTTTGATACTTGGGATCAAACCCAGAGCCAGCACAAGCTAAGCATGTGCTCCAACTTCCAGGAAGTACTCCCTGGACCATGGTTTTTCATTTGGGTATGAAATAAAGTCATCTATTATTGCATATGAAAACACACTCCTCATCAAAAACTGCGGAATTTTCCTTCTTATCTGCGAGTTGTAATTCCCTAAGTGTTTGGTGTGAGCTCGATCTCTGGCCATGCAGATGGAGGGAGAGGCAAGAGACTGCTCTGCTGTTTATCACAGCATGTCTGCAAGAGTTCTTTCTGACTCTGTTTCCGGAGGGTGTCTGCATTGCTGTCTTTTACACTCACATCTTGCTTCAGGGGTATAGTGTGGTATTGATCTTTGATCTCGCTCTATTAGAAACAACCAATTGTACTCCATTTGTGAAACACTATCGAGAATGATTATGATTACCCTAGTTGGTCAGTTGAAGTTCATGGACTGAGACAGCTTTTAAAACATCCCCCAAATTCACTGAGTGCACGGGGTGCCTTTGTATGTTTACTGATCAAATCCAGGAAGAAAAGTGATACTTTTTTATGGAAAGTGCATCTTACTCTTTATGGAGATTCTAAATTATAGGCACAACAGCCACACTCTGGGGAATCCCAACGATACGCACTATTTGTGCACAGAAGTGCTGCTTAGCATGGTTAGCGTTTCTGTCATAAAAATATTTCATGTGATTGGCAAATCAGAAAGTGGTCAATCAGCAGACAGTTACAGAGATGTTTTTCATCTCTAGTAACAGCAGGATGCTAACGGGAGAGTTAAGATGAAGAGGAAAAAGATACATTGATTTGTTGACAGAAGCCCAGCAGCTGTCACAGTAAAACATGGTTCTCTTGCACTTAATCAATGTCAGCCTCCGACCCAATCGTTCTGTAGCCCAGATGAGAAGCAATCAAAAGGGACCGCTTCATAAGCATGGTGCGTGCTGGATGGGGCTCAGTGAAGTGTGTCTTCCAGCTTAGGCGCTCAGCGTGTGACGCATGACTCAAAGCCAATCAGAAACGCTTAGCCCTTTGAAAGGAGGCAGCAATTACTTGCTTGTTTCTTTTTCTTTGCTCAAGGTAGAAGATACACTGTGTGCTTCATCTGTAATTTTTAAGGAATCTTGTGTCTGTGTTGATGTGCAATTCTTTCTTCTCACCAGATAAGTTGAAGCATGATCATTCTTCACCGAATCCTTTTTTAAAATGCAGGGCACTATTCTGAACACGTCTCATCGCTCAGAAAGACTACAGGAACAGTGGCTAACTGGCTACTGACTTGTCATGATTTCTGTGTGAATATTTGTTTCATCAAATGGTGCCTCTGTTATTAGTGCCTCTGGTTCGATGATAATGACATCAGGGACTGACGTCCTCACAAAGCAAGGCCAGCTCCAACGCCTTCACCCATATTCCCTGTGGAAGGAGATTGAATTTCGTGAGTTTCCTTTTTGATGACCAGTGAGGAAGATCCCCTGAGGGATGGAATGTGAGTGACAGGGTCACCATGATGCAGAGGAACACCAGGCAGCAGCGTCTCTCCCAGCATAGGGGCGATGATAGTGTTCAGGGGCCACCACGCCCTTCTCACATCAGAGAAGCAGCGCTCAGAGACACTCCACCAGCAGGACAAGAGAGTTCCTTCAGGTTTTCACAGGAAGAAGACAGACTCATAAAAAAAGGTGGAGAGTTGGTTGAGAGAAGGCTAGGAATCATCTGGGTAGAAATAACACAAAAATCCTGCTTCCTCAATTATTGTGAAGTATCAGAGGCAGAAAAACGTGATGTCTGTCTTTTGTTCTTCATTTTAGTTGCTCACAGAAATAATCTGTGAGCTAAGGGCATGCAAGAGGGAGACAGACATGGAGAGAGAGAGAGAGACAGAGATAATGCATCATAGATTTTTCCAGATTCAGCGTGGGAGAGGTCGTGCCCTTTCCAGCTGCCCACACTCTCTCTTTAAATTCAGCTTTGCCTTAAGCTGTGCTCACCTCTGGAGGGAAATAAGGGGCAGCTGTGCTGCAGTTTGCTCAGAGCGAGACTGAGATGTGTGATTGCCACGCCATCCGGTTCCTGCCAGCGTACAACAGGGCTAACTCATCAGGGAGACTAAATTCTCAATTTACCAGCCTTGCTGAAGGAGATTCTGCAACTGGGAAAGGGAACATTCACGGGCCCATTGCAATCAATAAACAGTTTCTGAACATCTCAAATTGATGCATCGCTAAGCTCTGAGTGGGCTGCAAAAATGAGTCACACACAAATTACTTCCCTTTCATTCTAAACACACATGCAAACACACACACATGCAAGCACACTCACACACACACACACACACACACACACACACGGATAGCGTGGCATAGTCCCAGAGACTCACTATCCAAGTAACATGCTCTGCCTCTCCTTACGTCATAGTCACATCAGTTTGCTCCCAGATAGTTTTTGTATTTCCACTTAGGGCAATGCAAGGAAAATGGCTCCCAAATGTTCTCAACTGAGCGCCATTTTTGTCCCTTTACACATGAAAGCGTGTGGAATGAACAGATTTGGAGGAGGAGTGACACGAAGGCCTCTGCAGAGAAGCATGGTCCCCATGCT
This sequence comes from Dasyprocta punctata, assembly GCA_004363535.1. Classification (NCBI taxonomy): domain Eukaryota; kingdom Metazoa; phylum Chordata; class Mammalia; order Rodentia; family Dasyproctidae; genus Dasyprocta; species Dasyprocta punctata. The sequence continues at coordinate 43,104 of RJWM01001215.1, forward strand.
AATGGCAGAAATTGTAAAAAATCAGGTTTACCAGACCTTCTCGAATGTGATACTAACAGGCAGCCCCACAGGTTTTTAGTTATTTAGTCATCTCTGTGCACGGCACTGGGAAGGTAATTCTGGATGTTATTTGATCATTGGAAAGCGACGAATCATCACATTGCAATGCTACTCTATGTACAGGAATGATAAATGAGCAAGTGATTGGTGTCCTGGTAATGAAGGAAAAGCAAGCCATGCAGATGCTGCTCAGGGCTGGACGTGGAAATTAACCAGGAAGGCACATTTGTCAGGAAATTCTCACTCAGAGCTTCATTTATTTCCCTTTCCTTCACGTATCATCTATCTTTTCATTATGCTTAATTGTAGCCTCAGCCATGTTTAGGTGGCTAAGATAAAGTGGAAAGAAAAACAGTTGGTATTTTTTTCTCTTTTTTATTTTTATTTTTAATATAAGCATTTGCTACTTTAAATGCAGTTGCATGCTTAGTTCTTATTTAAAAATTCTATTTTATTCTAATGAAAATATTGCTTAAGTAACAGTAAGCATTGCTTCGGTTTTGGTTTGTGTTTTAATTCATAATTACTCTACAACAAAATTAGGATAATTTCAGAATAAATATGGGATTTTCAGATTAGCTCATAACAAATGAAAATTCATTTATGAGTTATTTTCTCAGTAGCTAATGAGAAGAGAATGACATCAGATGTTTTAGACCTAAAAAGAACAAAAGTAAGGATTCAATCTGTGTTTGTCCTGTGTAGTATATAATTAAAATACATTTCTGGAACTGCTTGTACAATACTTCCCTTGAAAAAGCAGTGCCCTGTGTTTGAAAAACAGCTAGAGCTCTCTGCTCTGCTTCACTTTTCATGTGGCTCATGATAGGCCAGAAAACTAATGTGTGCTGTGTGTTTTCTACAGCGAGATTACAAATGTTGTCTGGGTAGAATAATCACCTTGAATGAATTTGGGCTGTGCTCTCCTCTCCTCTACCTCAGGGCTAATGCTCACACTATATAAAGCGATTGATCTGAAGTCCATTAAGGATTTCTTCGATTTCAATATATGGCTAGAGGGTGTGGGAACCAGACTGCAAATTAAGGTATATGGATTTATTGGTTTACTGTGGTTGTGGTATCAAATTACCCCAAATTTGGAGGCTTAAAATGATAAAACTTATTCTTTCACAACTCTACATGTCAGAGCCTGAAATTAAGCTATACTGGCAAGGCCATGCTCTTCCTGAAGGCTCCAAGGAAGAGTCCTCCTTGACCATATGAGCATTCGGTCACTCCAGGTGTTTGTTGATACGATCGCTCCAATTCTCCACACCACCTTCTCTTCTCCTTGTGTCTTTCTCCATCGAGAGTCTCTTATACGGACACTGGTCCCCGAGTTTAGCCCTCACCAGGAGAAGACAGAGTAATCTCATCTGGAAATCCTTAACTTCATCACATTTTCAAGGGTCCTTCATCCAAATATGGAAGGTAATAGTCCCTGGTGTCGGGAATCGGTGCATGGCCTATCTTCTGTGTCTGCCTCTCACTCATGTCTAAAGACTTAGGTGAAGCTAAATTATGGAGACTCCCAGTAAAATCAGGGTTGAAACAGTGCGGCAGGGCCGTGGAGCACTCTAAGGGTGTTAATTTGGTGTCATCACCGGCACTCCCCTAGCTCACCTCAGAGCAAGGCAGCAAAGCTCTGCCCCTCAGCTGGGACAGCGACTGCTGCACAGGAGGCGTGCGGCACGTGAGGAATGAATGAATAAATGGCAGGAGCTCCCTTCTACAGGTTTTATTACTGACACAGTCTATAGCTTTGAATTTTTGCAAATTATGTCAAATTGAGTTGTCTGTTCTGAACTTGTGTCTACACTTAAGTGACATACTTAAATCTATACTTGGAAACTTAAGTGGTCTCTGCACACGATGAATTCAGTTTAAGGTGTAAGCAATGTAACCTAATCCAAGAATATAACTTTGCAATCAATCGACCGAGTTCAGTCAATTATGCCAATTGAGGCTCCAGCCAATTAGGACCCGAAAGTGCAAAACACAATCATATAAGGCAAATCCAACTGGACCCAGTCGGGCTGTTTTGAACGTCGTTTCTTTTTCTCTGACTATAAATACAAACCGAGCATGTGACGGAGTGGGGCATTTTGAACCATTTTCATTCGGGAATGCTGCTCAATTCTAGAATTCTAATTAAAACAAATTAAGATCTACAAAATGAAATTTCTGTAACTATGTCTTTCGAAACTGATTTTGGAGGTACATACCCACCCCGTTACTCAATCACTTGCCCCACTCTCTCATGTCCCACGGACTGAAAGTCACATCTAGAAATATGAAATCAGTGAAACTGCGGACCAGGAAAGCAATATGCTAATTCTACTTGCAAATATGATACAATGAATAGATACAGCATTGAGAGCATCTTAAATTAACTACAGTGAGGCTGCGCAAGGAGAGTTTAGAAAGTCGTCCTGAAGTGTGTGCTGGGTTATTTAGAGTCTTCCTATGTCCATTGTGTCGTACTGGGTTATTTAGCTATTGGATGTGGAGTTATGAGACAGGCTTACAGGATGAGTAGCAGGATAGTCCTCAGTGGCTGTCTCCACACTGCGGAGTCAGCGGAGACAGAGAGGTTCACTCCACAAACTGGAAACCTCGGCCCGAGAGGGGTCAGTTGTGAAACTGCGTGGTGAGCCATTCAGCTCTTTCAATGATGCAGACCACCTGCTGTGACACGTGTCCTGCAGGTCCACCACCATTGGCCTGGAAGTTCCCTGCAGAGTCACTGATTTGAAGTTGGCACCAGAGGTACTGACAGCAGCAAAAGACAATCTACTCAAGTGGAATGGAGCTTTTCAAATGCAAGTTGACATTTTCCTTCTTTCCCTTTTGTTTCACCTGAGGTGCCAGCCTAGTGGATAGCACCACCCACAATCAGGGCAAATCTTCCCCTCAGTTTGCTGGCTGGCATGCCAGTCATGTCTGAAAACAACCCACAGACACACCCAGAAGGGTGCCTTACTGATCTGATAGGGTCTCCTAATCCAGTCAAGCTCGAAGTCAAGATTAACTGTCATGGTGTTCAGAGACCAGCTGTCCTTTCCCACTTCCAAGGGAGGTTTTCACGGGACAGTGACTAGTCAGACCAGAAGTGTCACTCCCAGAAGCTTGGCACACATCTGGGGAGCTCATGGGGAAGTAGAAAGAGATACAGATGGAAGCAGGAGTTGTTTGACTCCTGGTTTTGTCTGCAGCACTAATAGAGATTGCCACATGGAGTTTAACAGAGGCAGCCCAAGCTGAGTTTGTCATTCTTCGGAGGGGCCATGTCTTTGGGGTGCATCACATAAACAGATGCATTTTCAAATAATTAGAGCTAAAGTCACCCTCTTCATCCTAGACCTAGAATACTTGGCATTATGTTAAACACCGGTAATTCTGAACTTTATAACAGTCACCTCTTGGCTAAGCTAAATGCACTAACTTTATAAGATATGGAATAAAAATTCCCGTGTGTGTGTGTGTGTGTGTGTGTGTGTGTGTGTTGGGAGGATGAAGAAGAAGAGAAAGGTTCTTAAGAAAATATTGACATATGTAGTTGCCACAAGCAATAAAACCACCATACTACCTCCAGTTAAACACAAATAAGAGTTTGGTTAAACTGAACAGTTAAAGATGATTTCTTATTAAGATTAAAGATAATCTGGATAAAAAGAACATAAAACAATGTTAAAATATATTAGAAAATACAGAGTTCAGTAGTTTTGTTTTTTGTTTTTGCTTGCTTGTTTTTGAAGTAAGAACCAAGCGCTAAAGATAATTTGGATGTAAAGGAAAACAAATCCCTGTAAAGGACCCTGGCAGATTCTGCGGTCCGGGGAAGGCAGTGTGTGGTGAGGCTGTGAACGTCTGTCCTGCGTGCATTTCAGCTATGTGAGAAGCACACAAACGGAGGAGTTTAGCGCTGATGATTGCTGATGGGGGCAGCAGGCTCCCGGGGTGCTGAGCAGGCCGGGTCTCCCCTGGGGTTTTCAGCTCACTGACTTCAGCGCTCACAGGTCAGCTTGGCCTGATCGGTCATCTTCAACTCAGGATAATAGCAGTCATTTTCATTTTATTCATTTTTGCCTCTTGGCTGGAGATTCTTTAGCATGTCACTTATCAAAGACCTTGGCCAGTAGCCATAAACTTTTGATGAAAGAAGGCTTTCGATTATGACTGGCGTCTTAAGCTCTCACATCTGCCTTCAACTCAAGTAATCATTTTCTGGGTTATTTCCCATATACGAGTAACTAACATTCAAACAGTAAGACTTCTTTCCTTCTCCTCTATTTTTCCCTTCTATTTTCTGTCCTTCCATCCTCCCTTCCTTTCCTTTTCTCTGTTAGGGAATGTACTGACCAAGTACTGTTATAATGAAGGGAGATTAAATTATGACGGATGTGACAATACCAGTTGCCCCTCTTTATGCGTCAATGTTCTCAAGTTGTGTACATTTTTACCGTGGAAAACGTGGAAAGTTAACAAGTGGTCTATGGTGGATATGATTTTCATAAAATCTTTTTAATCTTGCCTATCTGTTGGGTAAGTTTAGTCTCAAAAGAATGCCCTCTTAATTTCTCCAAGCAGATTCTCCAGGCCTGCTTTAGTGACAACAGAATCAGGGTTCTATTGCCTGTGAATCTTCAGGAATATGTCCCAAACAACACAACAACAACCACTTTCCACATGATGAGCGTGATAAAATGCTGCACAACCTGCTCACCCTTGCTCAGGTGCCTTCTCTCAGACACGCTACCTTCTGAATCACCAGAGTCTGTGCTGCAGCATGATTTCTGTGTGCCTGCAGTGGGGAGAGAACAGCGTGGTGCCCTCTGGTGTGACTCCCGCTCTTTAGTCCTGTGCGCCGCTGTTCTGGGCATGGTACTCATCAGCTCCTGAGGAGTCTAGTACCATGTTCCTAGGATCGTCTCTTTGTGTCTTTGCCGTCTGCTGGCATCATAGATACCTTTCAAAAACACTGGGTCATTTGATTTTGTCCCTTAAAGCTGTTAAGTAACTCCCAGGGCTGAGGTCAGGATGAAAGCTAATTCCCACAATGTGAAATGTAAGATCCCTGAAGAATTCTGGGAGTAACTTGAAAAATTTAAAGAACATTTAAGGAGATGTTGAAATATGAATGTTGGGTGGGGCACTGGCACTGAGAGGAAACATAATGAAAAATTCACATGTATTTGGCTTAATGTCACTTGAATATGTACTAATAACCATCTCCATTAGTTTAAATGTTATTTAATAATGTGAAGTAATTGACAGAAAGCATTATATGATCCCAAGAAGAATCAAATGTGGTTAAGAAAATATAATATGAATATATTGCTAATATTATAGAATCATTATTTTTGTAATTATAAGTAAAATTTTATAAACATTTTATAAAACATGAAAATTCATTTTGTGAAAGTTTAATAGTTTGAATGTCAATTTACATCTATAACCAAAGTAAAGTTATTAAATTTTGGAAATGAACTTTAAATTCTTATAATACAACATTATTATTTTATAGACTTTCAGTTTTTTAAGTTGCTCCATGAATATCTAGGATTGCATCCATGATTATAAATTATATTTAGTTGATATATTTCTTTAGAGTCCTTTATTCTATCGTTTATTTATTTTGGGACAACAGCAAGTAAGAATCTGTCATCTCTTTGCCCCTTGCCAAAAAAGCAAAAACAAAACCGGCAGCCCCTCCCCACACCAAACACAATCCCTCTCACCAAGTTTTGAAGTCTTAAAAGGTTAATTTGAGATTCTAGAAACAATTTATGTATCAATAAAATATGTTGTACTACCTGTGTCGTGGGCTTTCCAAAATGGCATCAAATTTCCCAGAGACTTTATGCTCTTTTATGCAACTCATGAAAAATGGATTCTGGATCTCCAGAGACTTCCTGGCTACCTGACTGGAATGCCGGCAGTGAACGAGCAGCTTTGCTCAGGCACCGTGCTGCTGCTTGCTGTCTTTTCCGTCGTGATTCTAGCTGGTGGTCTTGCTGGGCAGAGTCAGGATGCAGCGTCAGGCCCCGTGCCCAGCCGCCGTGCCGCATTTGGGAAACTCACTCCTGTGTGATGTAAGATTCCCTTACTTACAGAAAGGAGAGAGGAAGTAACACACACAAATGGGAGCAGAAGTAACCAAATCAAGCAGTCTATACCGAGAAAGCAGGACAATTGTTCCCAAAGCGTCACAGCTTATGAAATAAAAACTTAAACATTTTAAGACCGCAAATCTTTTCAAACCTGAGGTGACTTTTGTTTTCTCAAATTAGCATCTTGTTTTTAGCTCTAGGACATTAACAATCATTGTTAACATATACATTAAATTAGGCAGATGTATTGTATTTATTGAATTAATTGCATTCATTGACTACCTTGGGTCTATATGAAACTGATATTTAAATATGAAATTATCAAAATAATGCTTTTTCTCAGGAGACTTATCTCTTGTGTAGTCCTGTCAAATAGAAATATAATACTAGTCATCCTTGTAATTTTTAATTTCCTAATTGCCATGGTGAAAATAGAAACAGATAAAATTAATAAATTAAAGTATTGTTGTACACATTACTTTAGCTCAAGAATCAAAATATTCTCATTGTATTATTAACATATATGACCTTATTAATAAATTATGTATTTTGTGGTTTTAAAAATTGTTGTGCATGTTATAATGCAGCCTCTCTCAATTTGGACTAGCAACATGTCAAGCAGTTAATAGTCAGTTGTATTTTCTGGCTAACACATCAGACTGTCCAGAAGAAGTGGAAGATAAACCCGAAGACCAAGAACACTGCATTGCCAAGTGAAGGGCGTAGGATCCAAATACACACAGGTTCTAGGAGAACAAAGGTAGACTGACTTTCTCCTTAGGAAAAAACCCCTATACTCTTATTGCCTTGTGTATTCAGTACCTATGTACAATTTAATATATTTGCTTCTTAAAATGAATGAATCGAGCAGATCCAAGGAATTAATCACATTTGACATTTGAGCCCAGTCCTAAGGGTATGCCAGGGTCCACCTGGCAGTAAAGACAGTCAGAGTGGAAAAAAGTAGAAAAAGAAAAGCCAGGTGGAAAGAAGATGTTGTGGAAAAGCCTTGAGATCTAAGGTTTATTGCAAACATTCTGTTTTTTCTCTAATCACAAATAATGGTTTCATTTCACATTTAAAATAACTTATTAAAAAGCTGGGCGTGGTGGCGCACGCCTTTAATCCCAGCACTCGGGAGGCTGACGTAAGAGGAGCGTTGTGAGTTCGAGGCTGGCCTGGGCTACAACGCGAGCGCAAGGCCGGCTGAGCTACACAGTGTGACCCTGCCTCAAAAAAACCAGGGCTGGGAGTTTGACTCAGTGGCTTAAGCACCTGCCCTGACAGGCACGAGGTTGTGAGTTCAATCCCCAGTACCGCAAAATAAAACAAAATAACTTACTAAAATTATACTTGATTGTATTTTTGGAGGAGAACGCTGAAGAAATAAAGCACACAGCAGAGTAGTTGTTCTGATGGTTCGTGGCAGACAGTTTACCGATTTGGAGAATTCAGGTTAATTTTCTTTGCAGATTCATTTTGCCTGTATTCTTTCCGTGAAAAAATAAAAGGCATGTGTGTGTGTGTGTGTGTGTGTGTATGTGTGTTTCTACTATCTGACAGTACTGGAGAAGGATCAGAATTCTGATCCAGTCGGGCACACGAACATGGACTTAAGCTTTAAGAAAGAAAAGAAGTATCAGCATCACTCTCATGTTAATGTCTGAAAATGCCTCATGGCTTTGAAGTGAATTGAATCCAGAGCAACATTTCTAAAATCCACTTGACCAATGCCAGAGAGGAACTGCTTCCTCACGCAGATAGCAGCTTGCTGCATCGCAGAGGAGAGACTCCTTTCAAGGAAAAGGAATGTTGGTAACTCATCCTCAGGCCTTTTTAAGTCTAGTTCAAACTTCCCTAAAGCTGATGTAATGCCATTTCTTCTTGTTTAACTTTGTCTTTGTTCTGTAGATAAATAGTGAATTTATGTCTCTAATACTATCAGCAAGTATTCATACAGCTCCTAAGCTAAGTAAAAGAAGAAAACATAAGGGAAGAAAAATCTATCTGAAAAAGAAAAAGGTGGAGTATAATGGCCTTGTATGTAACAAGCTTCAAATATGCAGAGCTGTTTTTATAAAGGAAAGGGGGTTCACTGAATAGTCCTAGAAATGAAAAGCACACCAGCCTCACAGAATTGCTCGTTTTCCTCAGGAAATAGCAAGAAAGGTGAAAATGAAGACCTTGTCCAAATGCAAACCCACTCAAATGAAGTGTGAATGCCAATCAGCGCTAGCAGAGGTCTGGCAGCCTCGGCTCCAAACAGCGAGCGCCGGGCGTCTGCCAGCGCCGCCGGCTCCTTGTCCAGCCGCGGGGGACGCAGGCGGTGCCCGTGCGCAGCAAAAAGCCTGCCCTGGATCCGGAGCGAGAGGCAGGTTCTCCACTAATGACTCTGGCAGCAAGCTTGTGTACAAGCGATGTACAGCATTTTTGCAAAGTCTGACTTTATTGCCTTCCTCCTTTTCCGTTTTGTGATTCCTGCACAAGGAACACGTGGAGAACTTGAGAATTAAGGGGTCCATGAAAAACGCACATGTGAAAATCAGTCTTTTTATTTATGCTAGATTTATTTCAATGTTATTTTAAAGGCCAAGTACTCTTAATAATTTTTTTTTTCTGGTAAGACTGATCTAAATTCTTTGAGTATGCCATTTTTATTAAATTCCATATATGATGTCATGTTTTTACCCAAGTGAAGTGGGAAGCTTATACAAAGGAGAGTTACAGTCATAGCTGTTAATATTGTAAGCAAATCCACTCAGATTTAGTAACTTTTGCTAATGCCAATCCAGAGCAAGAAATTTTGGAAAAATTTCTTTGAAGTCAACAAACATTACATTCTAATGTAATGCTGTTCTATTAATACACTATTTCAAAGCTGAAAAGGAAAACATCTTAACAGATATGCGTGTACATTTTCATGAAAAGTAAGTATTAAATCTATTGTGAAACCCATGTCAGCCCTGATGAAATTCAGAACTGGCTAAACATTTGAATTAAATTGGAGGGAAGCACCTTCCCTACTGCTTGGCTAAGCTTCAAGGACTGAGAAGAAGAAGGTGGTGACAATGTCAAAACAAGGGCAACAAGAATAGAAAGGAAACTGAATTTTGACTAACCATAACTATTACTGAAATTGAAATAACTTAAATCTTAAACATCCCAAGTTTCTTCTTTTGTAAAATTTGCAATAGGGACAGACAATGCAAAGGGAATAAAAATGTATTAGCTTTGACTTTAAAAATAATCTGATTGTTTATCTGTAAGCCAGACATTCAGTGACATTAATGATCACGGACAGACTTATGAAACCAGAGTAAAAGAAACAATACCCTGAGAAGGAGGAAAAGTTATCACAAAACTCATGCTGTTTTTTTTCCATAAAAGAGTTACCACCGAGTTATACAGCTATTAAAAGTAAGTCAATAGATTAAAGATCTATAGGACTATGACAGAGAAAAAAGAAATATCAGGAAAAAGCTCCACCATTCACAATAAATCGTTATCAAAATAGAGGAAAAATACTTTATCATCTCAGGAGGTACTGAAGATAACATGACTCGTACCGTGGTTGACAGTCGATACAACTGATTGACTGTCCCAATATGCAATTATTTTTGTCTCTTAAAATGGCTAGAACAGCTCATCACTCATTTTCCCAGCCTTCCTTTCCATGAGAAGTGACCATGTGAAACAGTCAGGCCAATGAAATAAAAATAAATACCTGTCAGAAGATTTCTGTAAACATGTTTGCATTCTAGATAACAGAGAGACAGGTTCCTCATATGTATTTTGTCCTGTTATGGCTTGTATCTAAATGTCCGCCAAAACCTCATGCAGTCTCAGGCGACGCTTTTTGGAGGTAGCTGGATCTAGGATGTGTGATGCTGTGGTCAAGGATGTGATGTTGGGATTGAGTCATGGTCTGATGCTACGATTAAGGTCATTTCACCCAGGGTGTGAGTCCTACCTGCCCTTAGGTACAACGGACGTCCTTAGATACAAGGGACGGAAAGAGGGTCACCGCTTGTTACTTGCTGCTTGTTGCCTTCTGCTTTGCCATGGGCTGTTTCTCCTCTGCGATGCCCCTCTGCCAGGCCACCCCGCCTTGGAGCCAGGTGACTGTGGGCTGAAACATCTACAAACTGTAAACCACAGTAAATCTTTCCTCCTTTGAGTGTTGGATATTTTGTCTCAGCAACAAGAAAAGTAACCAACACATCCCTTTTGCTTTTCTATAGTTGAACATGACTCTGACATTTGGAGTTGGGGTGACATCTTGTAATTTTGTGGGGAAAGTAAGTGCAGATATCTGATCCCTGATCCCTGATAACTTTGGTCTTCTGGATCATTGCTCGGTACCAACCAACCTCTAGATTATCATTTATGCAAGAAAAAGAAATGCCTATTCATTTAAACAACTGGGATGAGTTTTTCTGTTACTTGTTACGAAAAAACTACTAACTAATCCATGTAGGAAAATCATGTCCTAGAATCAGAAGTGGATAGATTATGTTCTGTGTTACTGAGTTTCAGGTGCTAATAAATAGCAACCCTGTTCCTAGAGTTTGGAACCAATGGTGAATCATGTTATTCATATAGAAATCAAAATATTAATATTTTATCAAGTTTTATATTGAGAAATGTGATGGTGGTGGATGGAAATATCATTGGTAACATATGCCTTGTAATTAGATAGATTTAGTAACTTCACTCCAGGCAAATGGACTGTAACCGGCCTCGGCACATGAAGCCTTCATTGTAGAAGTGTTTGGAATGACCTTTCAAGAGAAATTGAGTTCCAAAGGACAGGAGAGGTGAAGGCTGAAGTATAAGTTAGTTCTGTCTTCAAAATTAATCAGTCACCAGCAAAGCTCAACTGTCTGTGAGTACAACTCACTCTACTTCCGTCTTCCTACTGCTTAATACCAATACTTCTTCTAGTTTAGATACTTTTGGATTCATTGCAGGTTATTTCTGATTAGTCCCAAGAATGCTCTAAAATAGATAAAAACTTCTGGATGTCCAGCTACATTGTCTGAGAAAGTCCATCTCTATCCTGAATTGGAAATCAATGCCAACAATCTGGAGATACTGCAAATTTTACTGTGAATTTCCTTTTATTATCAAAATCCAGGGAAGAATTAGCAAAGATTAAATTCCTATGCAGTTAAATCCTATTTTAGTTATAACCCACAATCAAATCTTCTTAGTTATGTGAATTCCAAGCTCAGGGTCCAAAGAAATTAATATCCTCCTAAATTTCATGATTTGCTCAGATTTAGGCAATAGAATTCTCCACACTTAGAACTCTTTAATATTTTACTAGTTGCTATTTTTTTCAGGGTCTCAGAAGCTGTATTACTTGAATGCAAATTTCTCTTGTGCTTTATACTTAAAGATCTTGAGAGCTAACAGGCTGTATGAGATTTTCACGTTTCTCCCCATCTTGCCTGTGAAATTTAAATACAATGAACCTCAAACCCTGAAGCAGTTATCCTAACTGAAATTATAATTTTAGAACTCGGCACTCAAATACTATCATAAAGACTTGGTGCTGCCTGAAAGAAGAAGGATAGAAGAAGAACAAGTCACAGTATCTGTGCTGCCAAGGAGAATAGTCCGCCAAGAACAAAGTCTCTAACCTGTGAACCCACAAAATGAAACAAAACAAGCCTCCCAGCAAGAGAAATTTTGATGGAGAAGATGAAACCACTAAGGGGAAGAGATCCAGTTGTAGACCCCCCTTCTCTGTAAGAGTAGTGATGTTCTTTTGTTTTGAGAAGTTTAGATTTATTGAACAGGTAAACTTGGTGGCATTTTTTCTCAGATAATTTTTTTCATACTAGTAAATGATCATTTTCTATTCCTTGTGTTTTAGTGCATCCTTGCAGGAATGAGATTGGAGCACTGTCAGTGGTCGAGTTTCCACCCTATCTTTTCATCAGGAATTTCTAGAACTGTAGGTTTCTCCTACATTTTTTTGATTTAGCACAGCATGCATTGCATAGATTCCTGAGAAACTGATCTTGAAAATTCTCACTTGAAGAATTTTGTGATTTTTGGATCCTTTGTTGGGTACTGATATCCCTGTTTTAAAATGTCTTGACGTGTGATGGGCTTACTTTATGATGGTGGGAAAGTGATGCATATTCAGCAAGAATTATCCTTCAGATTCGGAATTCTTATCTTCTCCCAGGCCAGAGATGATGCCATATGTATGGTACTCTCCTGGCAATGCTGGGAGCAGCACCACAAATATGGAAATAAACACTGTACTGGGTTGCCAGTTTATTTTTATTGTGTTTTCTTATCCCATTATATGTTCAATAAATTATATAGGATATTCAATGCCTTATAAAACAGGATTGTGTTAGATGACTTGGGCCAATTGTAGGCTAATGTGTTTAGAGCACATTTACATTAGGAAAGGCTACGCTGTGATGTTAATGGGTAGGGGTATTAAATGCATAAAGGCAATATTGTTGACTTATGATGGATTTATCAAGAGTTAACCTCTTGAGTAAGTCAAGGAAAATCTGTCTTCTGTTTCCGATAGCATCCCTCTCATTTTTCCTGAACACTGGTCAGATTTTGTAACATGTTCACAACTTGCTTTGGTTTCTTTCCTTCTCTACCTCAGGTACGATGGGCACCTTTTCCTCGTCCCTGTCTTCTGCTTTCAACCCAGTCATTTACTGAGTTAACACATCTTCTTACTGCGGGACTAGAGAGGTAAAGGGGTTCTCACCAAATCTTTGTCCATCTTCACTTTTTTTAGTTGGGTGCCGCGAATTTAATGCTTCCTTCCAAACAACTACCAGAGGCTGTGTTGTGTGTGTGTGTGTGTGGTAATAGGGTCAAATCCATCTCTTCATACTTTCACACTGAGCTACATCCCCATCCCATTTGAGGTTTTTATTTTGAGACAGATTCTTGCTAAGCAGCTTCCCGGGCTGGCCTCAGTTCCCCAGAGTGCTGGACTCGCAGGAATTCATATGCCAGTACGTGATTCGTGTTGGCCAATGTTCCAGGTGATCTTGGATCACATGTAGTATATATTGTCCTATTTGGGGATTGGTTATTCTCTGTCTCCCAGTTACATCAGGTTGCTTGAATATGTTATTCAGGTCAACTCTACCCTTACCTGATTTTCCAATTCTGAGTCTTATCACTAAGTTAATGAGGCATATCAAAATTAGCAAATATAATAATGGATTTCTCTATTTCTCATTACAATTCTAGCAGCTGTTACTGCATTCCTGGCCCCTGCTAACTCTTATTCAGGTTTAAATATGCAACTTTAGAAGGGATGGCCTTATATTTTCCTGACTTCTAGCTTTTACTGAGAGTAATTTTGTCTGTTCTGAGATCTTGACTCTTTCTTATTATACTTCTTTAGGCTCCATTATATTTTCTGATCTGCTATTGACTAAAATACTTTCCCTTCTTCCAATGACCACTTTGGGAACACTTAGTTTCAAATATATTGCATACTTGTTTTTAAGAATTTTATTATTTGAATCTAGAAGGAGGAGATAGCCTTTTTCTTCCATTAGTTTAATCAATGTCTGATATCATTTTTTCTTTCTTTTTTTAAAATATTTCGCTGCCACTGTTTTGATAGTATGATTGAAGTGCATTTTCAGAACATGGTTTTCAGGATTTTAAACTACTTAACTTCTTGAGTAAAATTCAAAGAACTGTTTCATGTATGTACTATTTTAAATTCTGTTTCTGTTTTTCCTCTTTGACCCATGTTATTATAAAACTCATTACTAAGAACCTCATTCCTTTTTGCTTAATAGCCCCCCACATTGGGCTTCTAGCAACTTGGTCAGAGGTTTTATGTAAACAACACTGAAGCTGCTCAAGGAATGTATTTGGTATCTCAGAATTATTAAGAGCCCAATCTAGTTTCAAAAATAAAATCATTTTTCTCAGAAATTGGAGCATGTGATTCAGTACTTATGCCCTGCATTAGTGCCACTAATTTATGTTCCCGATCGTGATCCACCTCAGTCAGTGTTTGAGGGATCCCAGGTCAACCTGCTATGCATTCTGCTGTTTTGGGACTGATTTTTCTCTACATATCAATTTGGTCAGGTTGCTCTATTATGTTATTTAAGTCGACTTGCCTTGTCTGTTTTCCCAACTCCTTGATTTATTACTTAGTGAATGGGGAATATGGGACTCAACAAATATAATAGTGGGTTTCTCTCTTTTCCCTTTCAGTTTTATCACACGTACCTCAAAAATGTTGATGCTGTGTTGCCAGGTGTACATACATTAAGGTTTGTTAATGTCTTTTTAGATATTTTGTAACATCCCTCTTAATCCCTGGTAATTTTTCTTTTTCAGAAATCTGTTATGTCTGAAATTAATTTTTTTTTTCTTCCAGAACCAGTAATTGAGCCCAGGACCTCGCACTTGCCAGACTGGAACAATGCCGCTGAGCTGCGCTCCTGGCCCCTCGCTATGTCTGAAATTAGTATAGGAGGTCTGATGTCTTCTCATTAGAGCTGACATAGGACACGCGCTTCCACCTTTTTACTTTTAAGTCTTCTGAGTCTTTCTATTCAAGCAGTTTTCTTGTACACAACATACAGTTGGGCCTCATTTTTTCTCTCCACCCTTACAATCATCATTTAATCAGTGCATTGTGGTCATTCATATCCAAAGTGATTACTGATACACCTTGATTAGGTATCATGCTTGTAGCTCTTTTCTAGTCATTGCAGTTCCTTTGTTTCTTTTTTTATATTTCCACCTTTTTTCCTTCTCTGATTTTATATGATTCATTTTGTCTTTTTTAAACATATCAATTATGATTTTTCACATTTTCAAAGATTTCTCTAAAACTTGCAGTCTGTGTGAACAATTCGTTTCACTTGTCCATATACTAAAATCACTCAACATTTTGCTACTACTATTGCTTTAAACAAATATCCTACTGATGAGCATGAAAAAAAAATTTAAGTTACTTTTATATATTCTTTCTCTGGTACATGCTTTATGATTTTTTCTGTACTTTGAATACAGGTCTTTCTTTTTTTTCCCCAGTAATCATGCTTGGTGCTCTCTGAGATTTCTCGTTTGCTATTACTATACAAATGTTCTTGGTCATTATTATTTCTCCTATTTCTTTCTCCCTTTACTCTCCTTTTCGCATTACTGTTGTGTGCAATTTTGAACTTGTCCCTTAGTTCTTGGGTGTTGTATTTTGTCATTTATTCTCATTTTCCCTTCCTTTTTTCTTTGCCTTTCAGTTTGGGGAGTTCTACTGCTGTATTATCAAGCTTAACGAGCTGTTCCTTGGCTGTGTTCAGTCTACTGATGAGTGGATAAAAGCTGTTTTCTAATTCTGTTAGTGCTTTTGGTTTTTACTGTTTCCTTTTTGTGTTTCCTTAGAGTTTCCTTAGTCCTACATTAGCCATACATACTTGAATGTTGTCTACTTTCCCCATGAGATCATTTAATGTATTAATTATAATCATTGAAACAGCTTCTATTTGATAATTCCAAAACATTTGTCATATAAGAATCTGG
Source organism: Dasyprocta punctata (assembly GCA_004363535.1). Classification (NCBI taxonomy): domain Eukaryota; kingdom Metazoa; phylum Chordata; class Mammalia; order Rodentia; family Dasyproctidae; genus Dasyprocta; species Dasyprocta punctata. The sequence goes on from RJWM01001215.1 coordinate 58,826, forward strand.
TTCTGTTACTTATTTTGTACCTTCAAGCTACATTTTTTCTTGCCTTTCTCAACGCTTTATAATTTTAATGTGAGATATGATATATTGGATAAATCAGACTTTAGAGTGGAATTTGTCAATCCAGCACAGAGTTAGGCTGTGTATAGTGTTTTACTCTAGTTTGAAGGCATGAGAGTTTTTTGATACTTCTGGTTTTCTGTTTTATCTCCTAGATCTTCTCTATACTTTACTTGGAACTCCTCCTGAAATAGAATCTACATGTTGAAGCTCTTTTAGCTTTAACCCACTGTCATTAGACAGGACTTTTATTGATGGGGAAGGGAAGGGATGCGTTTTATTATGACTAAATGTCGACCTTTCAGTTTATCTGTGCTCCTGGACTATAACATGTACAAACATTTTTTGGTTTTTCTTCTCACTCATCCACCCCTTATGTGATGTAGAAAGGCTAGGGTTTCATAATTGCTCTTCTAAGGAGGTGATATAACTAGAATAGGTGTTCTAAACATACTGCACTAATAAAACATGTGAGGTTTAGTTAGTGTACCAGGTCAGGGAGAGTGGCAATTGTATTCTCACAGTCCCAAGATGGGAGGACATTTCACACCATGTGGGAGGGGTTGCAAAAAAATGTCGGGGCCCATCAGGCAGAACTAGCAGGAGGAATTGTGGGAAAAAGCCCTCATTATGGTTTATTGCAGGGTTCCTTTATTATGGTTTAACTTCATTAAGGCTTCTCAGGAGCAGGTGAGGCAGGGTAGATGAGTGTAGGATTGACCTGTCTGAATGATTTGTGTGGGTTCTGGGGTGTAGACGGCCCCCTTAGTTGTCTTAGACCTGGTTTTAGTTTGATTTAAGAAGGCAGGCAGTAGTGCAGAGTGTGAGAACCCTAGAAAGAAGGTGATAGGGGTGTGGGACCCGGACTGGTTGGTTCGCATTTGAAAAACACATTTTCTGCCATTTGGCTGCCTTCCTCCAGAAGTCGTCATCACCCTGGGAAGCCAGTGTCTCCTGGCCAGCAAGGACTCAGTTTCTCATTGTATCACAGGGTACAAAGTAAAAGTACGATTAATACAGTAGGACTTTTTCTGCAGAAGATGCTGTTGGCTCATTTCACGATGGGAGGAGTCTGTTACTTTGGATCAAGCAACTGAATGGACAGTAGTTCCACTTACAATGACTGAGAAGAAGAGGAGGGGTGGAGGTCTAAAAATAGGAGGTCTACTTTTACGTGTTAAGTCAGAGAAACCCATTGTCTATCCAGGTGGAAACAAATGGATAACTGGAGACATAAATGAGGGATGAAGCCTGGGTTTGAGCAACAAATTTTATGTTTGCAGTAGATAACTTGCCTTTCAAAATGTGAACTGAATGAAACTTCAAGGGAGAGGGTTTATTCGAAACAAAGGGAGCCACAGGGCCCGGGCCACACTTAGCAGAGGCAGGCCCCGAGGAAGAGACTCATGTCACACGCCCAGGTATTGGCGTAATTATCCTCCCCAGTCACGAACTGTGACTGACCTCAATACTACACATTCTCCTATCATTCTGTAGTAAGGACGAGAACTAATGGAAACATTACTGCACTACAATAGTATGATTGGAATTAAGGTTAGTTAAATTTATTTTCTTGTCCAAAAATTCTTGAAAGCTAACTGTGGAAAAATGGCTCCTCAAAGAGCCTTTATGAGGCAAAGGATACAGGTTAATCTTACAGTGGACTCAAAGAGGCTTCACCAAGGTGAAACGAGATGTTTCTCTCTGTCCTCAGCTATTTCTCCCCCTACCTCACCTCCTTTGTCAAACAGAATGTTTTCATAACTCCTAGTGCACAATTCAATCACTCATCCATTATAGGACCATGGCTAGTGTCTCTACTATTAAACCACTGTCTTCAGTGCTGCTGTTTCAGGCTTGTGTATAATACCCTGAGTCAAATTCACTCGCACGAGTTTACCAGTCCAACAAATCTCTGGTTTCTGAAGCAGACCACAACTTCCCATGGAGCTTGATAGCCACAGTGGTCCCTTTCCTGGAGGGCTGCCCTGAGCATTGTCTCTGCTAACCTTTGGCATCACGATCTGGTGCTGTTCTTTCCAGAGCTGCTGCTCCAGCTTTTCCAGGGCTGTGCTGAAGAACAAAGATGGAACAAGAAGCACCAGATAGACATCACTTCATTTCTATTGTCCAGCTCCCCTCTGATGAACAGCTTTTGTCACAAACCCCAGATCTCACTGGTCTTGGTTTCACTCCTCCAGGGAAAGTCCTTAGTGTTGGGAATTCCTGTCAGCATAGATAAAGAAGAGACTAGTTCCTTGTCCTGTGATTTCTTTTTCTTTATTCTGTAGTGTAGTACAGTAGGTGTCTCTAATTTCCCTGGTATATTTTCTGGGAAATAGAATGTGTCAGGTATCATACATGAATTTATGTTCTTAAAATCAGGGCATACATAATGGGGGCTAGGTTTGAGGTTCCCACATTTTCTGGGATCTTAACATCCTTGGTATCTCAGTGATTTTTCATGGTATTTGCAGCTCCTAAGAATTGTCTTACCACTGTGTTTGTGAGTTAGGTTCAAGCTACTTGACAGTAGTAGTTGGTGAGGTGTTGGCCACCTGTTGCTGAATGTCTTTTGAAGAATTTAAAATACCCTGCAGCACCTCTGTGAGTTGGCTGCAGCAGCCCCAGGCATGTCGCTGCTTAGCCAGGAGCTGTGGGGCCACGTAACCAGCTAAAACCATGCTACGCCTCACACTGGAGAGCTTCCCGCATGGAAAGGATGCTCCGATCTCTGTCTCCTGCATCCCATAAAGGGCATCTCCACCTGAATGTCTGAGAAATTATACAGGATGACCTTAAGAATTTCAAATTTCCAATGAATAGGAAACAAATGGCAGGAAAATTGATCTTATTTACAAGGAGTGGAGGAATTGATACAACCACTTACTGCTTTTTATTAGCAGTATCCCTGTACACACAAGACATGCTTACTTGAATGTGAATGCTCACAACTCAGTGTCAGTGTGCAAGTTTATAAACTGTAATGAAGTCTGTGCCTGGCTGCTGGTGGTAAATGATACATTTGCTTCTGCCCTGCCCTCTTCACCTGTTCTGGATGTGAATGCCTGCCTGCATTCCATCATTTTCTCCTATCGTTATCAGCCTGTAAAAAGGCACAAGAGGACAGAAAAAAAAATGTTTTTGTGTGTGGATTTAAAGGAAAAGTGATGAACGATACATTTTCCCAAAACTTCAGGTGTTTGTCCCATGCAACCTGCCTGTGAACAGGTTACTGCTCAGTTTAAAAACAGAGTTTCAGCAAACAAAGCGAGATGTCCTTTTGTTTTTCATCGTGGATAAAATGGTTGCTTTCCATGACTGTGCTTAAAATTACTATTAAGCCTACAAAGTGGATGTGGATATGAGGGCCGTGAGCTGAGACCAGCACAAGGGGCTTCCTTGGCGGCCTATTTTAAAATCCTCTTTGTTCTTTATATGTGGCTGTGCTGCATATTCTCAGATCTGGTGGAATACGATGCATGTCCGGCCATGCCAGGCTCCTCCGCCGCGGAGATGAAGAGGATGTCTGAGTCTGAGTGTGAGTAGTTCACCAGTCACTCGGCACCTGGGAAGGTGTAAGCCTGGTGTCTCTTGCTGGGGTCTGACCTCAGAATGACCACCCACACGGTCTGCTTCGTACATGAGGTCAGAAGCAAACCTATTTATTTATTTACTCTTTTTTGAGAATCGGTTAAAAGATGTACGCCAGATGATCTTCCTGCCAGGAAAATACATTTTAATTAGAAATGATGGGTCGAGCATTTGCTGAGAATCAGGAAGGAGGAGGTGAGGAGGAGGAGAGGAAACTGGTCCGGACTATGCATCTCACCCCAAGACCACGTAACACAGGCAGATCCATGTGGACCACAGACTTCGCCTTTCTGTATTTAATCTTGACTTTATACAAGACTACAGTGGATTGCAGCCAGGTCTATTATTTGTTTTATGTCTTGAATGTAGGCGTTTACCCCATCCTGCCTGAGGACACCAGTCAGCATGTGTTGGACATTCAGTATAAATGCACTGACTCAAGCTATGAGTCATCCACTTCCTCCCTGGAGAAGGTCTTTCCAGAAATGGAAGTCCCTAAGGATAGAGGATGGGCTGGAACTAGGAATTGCTTCTAAATAATTGGAAGCACTGGGAACCAAAGCTCAAAATTAAAGGAGCATGAAGAAAAACCAAGGGTGAAGATGGCATCTGATAAAAGCTGGATTCCATTCTTTGCTTGGCAATGTATCAAGAAAGCAACCCAAGAAGAAACAAGACAGAAGGAGCTGGCGTTTGTGTAGTTGTTACATATGCTTCCTTTTCTGCTTGGTGGTAGAAAGCAGTAAAAAAAATATCATTTCTAGATGACTACTGCTGTTTGCCTATGTCTTCCAATTTCTATTAGCATTTATGCTATACCTTTTTAATGTATGTAACGTTGTTTTAGTCAGATAAATATTTTTAAACTGATTACTAGATTTGTTGAAATCTAATCATAAGAATTAAAGAGTGTACTAATCACAAAGATATAATAGTTATTTTTATTTATGGAATGAATAATATAGAAAAATATTTTGTAAGTATTTTATAATGTTTTGGTAATTTAACAGGATATTGATATTGTTAGCATTTTTTTCTTAGACATAAGGGAATGAGTTTTAAGAACTTTAAGAACCTCACCAAGCTCATAAAATTAGCAAGAGGCAGAAGTCCAAATTCCAACAAAGAATAAGATCATGTAAGATAAAATTCTATTATCACGTAAACTAATATAAAATTCCTTCAACCAGTACGCCAAGGCCAGTACTGCTCCCTTTGACCACCCCTTGGCGAATCATAACGCCAAGCACAAACACACAGTGTAACACTGCGAAAGAACCACAGAGGCCTTTGGGAGCGGGGAGAGAGGAGCCCTGGGCCTGAGACCCCTCGCCGCGCTCACGAGTCCAGCTGCTTGCCCAGGGGCTGACTTACTAAAAGAGGAGTACTTTGAAAACGGCAACACTGAGTGTTAAGTTAAATTTTTCATTTCAGTTGTTGTGACAAAGCAAAATATCTGATGCCAATTTCAAGAGACACCTGCGTATGGACGAGCACCAGTCTCGCTGGGCTTCTGCTGCATCGCCGGTGCCGCCCTTCCCACGGCGTCCTTGAGCTTCCGTTCGTCATTTATCTTGTCTAGACTAGGTGATCAGAGGGACCTTAGGACACTGATTGTGCAGCAGGGAAGCAGAGGCGGTTTACAAACCCTGTTTTTGGACAAGCCTTGGCTTATGAAGGTGGTTTTTTGTACATTCTTTTTTCCATCGTAATCACTGTGAGGTGAAGATTTTCCTCACCTTATTCCCCTGTCCACCCGAAACCTTGTGCCTTTTGACTCACAGCTCTCCGCCTCTTTCACTCACCCACCAGCCTCCGGGAACCATCCTTTGCACAGTGGAGCATCCTTCAGACTTTAGAAAGGAGGAATTTCTGTCCTGTGTGGCTGTGTAGGTGAAGGCAGAGGGCATTACATAAATGAAGTAAGGCAGACACAGAGAGACACATGCCGCGTGGTCTCACTATGGATGCATTTCAGTCTCAATCTTTATGAAGAAGTGAGAGCGTAAATAAAATCAAAGGGCAGAATTTTTTAACCCTCATCGAAAAGAAATTGCTTTCCAGCATTTAAAAAAATAAACAAATTAGGAGAAGTGTTCTTTAGTTCTTATCAAAGCACTTAAAATGAGGCAGAGTATTTCTAGCTCTCCCAAAGCATTTTACAGTGTCAGCTGTCTTCCTCCCAAGGCTGTTTGCCCACACACACGCGCGTGTCCACGCACGTACGGCACCTTGAGAACTTCTCCTTATTTCAGCCTTCTCGCAGGGTGTCCGACTTGCTGCCGGCTGCGTGGGTTTTCGCGTCACCTGCGTGTTACGGTGGAGTCAGGAGAGCGAGCTACGTCCCCGGGGGCAGTCAGGCATCGTGTGGGCGCTGCATTGAGGGCGAGCAGACGGGGAGCACACGCGGAAACTTTCTGTATTCCTTAGGATGACCAGGGCCCCACAGCTGTGCATGGGGCGGACACGCACACGCCGTGCAGTCTCCCGTGCTGAATCCACACACACCTCTGCCTGGCCAGGAATCACCATAGTCTGGGAACGCAAGACAAGCAGTAAAACTGCATGACGTCCTGATCCTCTTGAATGATTCCAGGACACAGATAGCAAGATAGCAGAAGCTCCTAAGTCACAGTTTTGGGGTCTTGTGGGCTATTCCAAGGGTCCTCTGAAGAGAACCACAGACTCAAATGTTCTATCATTCATTATGAAAGCAGGGGTACGTAAGGGTTGTATCATAAAACCTTGAACATTCGGCTTTGAAGGAAGACGTTTTCTGCTCAGAGAGGGATAAAATAGATTAACAATTTTGGAGCCAAAGAGAGATAAGCTCAAATGACTTCTCCTACTTCATGTATTGCTTCAGATGATTTCTTTGATCTATACCTAAAATTTCTTTCCTAACAAGTAAGAAAAATTGCTGTGTAGTACGGTCAGCTTTGCAGTTTCGTAAGCATGGTATGAAGTACTACATCCATGGCACCGAGAACAGAGCTGTCATATGATCACCGTCCAGTTCTAAGCACCTACATTGGATATAGGGAGTCTACGCTTGCCGAAGAAAAACCGAAGGGCCTGACTTTCCTGCTCCACAGCAGCAGCTTTAGAGTCCAGGAATGTCTAGGGGAGGAGGGTGGCTGGGAGTTGAAGCTGCAGAGGTTGAAGGTGGTTTGAAACCCATTTTCTGAATTCCCCCTCATAATCCTTCTACCCCCTTTCCTTTTAGAAAAAAGAGTTGGGGGGTTCTAACCACGGGCATAGATGTGTTTAAAGGGCTCAGTCCTGTGCCAGTGAGGTCAGGCCTGTTTAGATAAGTGTTCCTGAGTTTACCCTGTTAGTCCATTTGTACAGCTATAACAAAATGCCTGGATATGCCATTTTTACAGCGCTAACAAAACTTCTAAATGTTTATAAACAGCAGTCGCTTGTGTTTCATCATTCTGGGAGCAGGAAGTCCGAGGTCGGGGCAGAAGTCCGCTTTTCATCCAGGAGTCCTCCTATGGCAGGAGGGACAGCAGGGCAAAAAGCAGGAGCCAAACCCTCTTTTATAAAGAACCCAGGACTGGGGATATAGCCCAGCGGCAAAGCGCCTGCCTGGCAAGCGCAAAGTCGTGAGTTCAATTGCTGGTACAACAAAACGAAACAAAAACATGAAGAATTTAATCCCTTACATGAGAAGGGGCTCTCATGACCTACTTGCCTCTTAAGTACTTCACCTCTTAATACTGTTGGATTAGAGATTAAATTACTCTATTAGTTTTGAGGGAACACAAACATCCAAACCATAGTGCTTCCTAAACTGCTTTCCCACCAAAACACTTATGTGCCTCCCAAGACTCCTGGAAAATGGATAGGGATATGGTATGTGATATGTGGTACATATGTATGAATAGGTGACCTTTCCCCTCCAAGTGAGGGTCTGTTCCCAGTGTCCACTGGGAGAATGGAGAGGGAAAGCTTTCTGTCGAAAGAACTCATATACAGCTCCCAGTACTTGCCAGCACCATGCAAAATTCCAGGATGATTTATTATTGTTTTTGTTTATTATTGTTACTTTTTGCATTTTACCTATTACTATTTAAAACTAGTACTTTCATAACAGGACATGCACACTTCCCCTAAAACACATTTACAGGATTGCAAAGTGTTTTCTCATGAAATTTTAAGATTCTTTTTGAGGTTCTCAAATGTAGTGTTGGTAATCACTTGGAGTGATTGAGTTATTAATGTTTCTGACATGGTTCTAAATGAATTCTTCCCTACTGTCAAAACTGGCATGGTGACTTGCCTTTGGTCTCAGGTTAGATGTCAGGGAGAGAACATCTGCAGGAAAACCCCTTCTGGCCGTAGGCGATGGGGTGGAGTCATTGCGAGGGGGTGGAGTCATTGCGAGGTGCTCCCCGGCCGGCAGCCCTCGGTGTGCTTAGGTCACCACGAGCTTTCAGAGTAGTTGGCTTGTGAGCCGGCTCAAGCTGACTCCTTGGCCACCCAGGCAGCTTCCTTGAGTATATTTTTAAAAAAATGATCCAGACAGCAGCTGCAGAAAATTTGGGGCCCTTTTCCCTTTGAGCATTTGCAAAAAGAGAAAATAAATAAAATGTCAGGGTCTGTTCATCTCCTTGGCAAGGCCAGCTCTCCACGTCCTCTGAAGAAAGCTGCGGGGAGGAATGCTGTGGTTTCTGGGATTCAAAGCTGGAGACACAGCACAACACACACCTTACTGGAGAGCAGCTCACAGCAGACACTTTCACAGGCAAAGCCAGAAAGCGAGCTTTGTTTTCAATCTGTGTCTCCTTGGCAGCAGTTGTAGAATTTGGTGTGTGGTTTATTGTGAAAATGCTGTGGGTGGCATTGCAATGGACTAAAGGTGCATGAAATATTTAAACTGGGTGGTTTACTGAGGCTGCGTACTATGTGCCTAACACCTGTACTCCAGCGATGACAGGGAAGCCTCTTCTAGGGTAATTGCCTGAATCAAAAGACGTCCGAACTGGCAGAAACCTTACTGAGCAAACTTTTTCCACACTGGACCAGACAGTAAATATTGCAAGCTTTGCAGTGTACGGCACCCATCAAGACCAGTGGTTTCTACTCAATCCCATCATTGTAGAACAGAACCCGGCACAGACAAGCCATAAACAAGTGAGCGTGGTTGTGCCTCCACAAAACTTCATTTACAGAACAAGTGCTGGCCAGGATGAACTCACTGGTCAAAGCTTGCTGACTCCTGGTTTAGAACATCGCCTTCCTTTGCAAGTGATAAAACTAAACCTCAAAAAGATTAAAAGAGCTCCTCACTGTCATAGGCCAGTTAATGGCAGGACACAAAATATTAAAATTCCATGTTATATTCTTTTTTCAACATGTAAAAAAGTCCCCTCTGCTGCTCCAGAAGCCTCAAGAAGTAGACAACTGTTTAACCACTGTGCACCGCTTAGCTAAAGTGTATGTCTTAACTTGAGAATGCCGCTATCCTTTGAGAATACGATGGAAAAAAGCTATAATGGAATAGACAGCTACTAATACGTTTATGGAGAACATACTTGCATTTTGAATGCTGCATCTGTTAGATAAACCCATAAGAGAAGACATCATTTCTAAGAGGGGAGGAGCAAAACATATAGATACTAATAGTCTATTTCTGTGCTCAGAACTCTGGTGCCCTGGGGCATAAGACTTCCTTTCTATTCTCTGTTTTAGTTTTGTTAGTCCCTCACTCTCCTCTGAGAGCTGTGTGCTTTGCAAAGCTCTAGTTCCCTGTGACCAGACCTTCCAAATAACTGATTTCATGCTTTTACTGGATAGAATTATACTACTCCGAGGATGTCATGGCCCACTCCATTTGGCTGTTTACATTTTGCCTTGTGTTTGGTAATGGTTGATATGGCAGTTAGAGTGGAATGTAACCCTGATGGACTTTCACCTCAGTCCTGGGAATCGGCAAAGTCCACTTCCAGGTGTGATGACTGCATGAGTCACAGACGCACGGCTTCAAGGGTGAGCATGTGTGGTCCCTCTCTCCTTCCTCTCTGGCACTGATTCTCAGCTCTGCTTCCTGGCTCCCATGAGGAGAGCAGTTTGCTCCAACCATGCTCTTTCACCATGAGGTTTCTGTCTTGGAACCAGTCAACCATGGACTGATCTCCTGAGCCATAAGCCGAAGTTGCAGGTGTCAGTTATTCTTTCCAGCTGATAAAGGAGAAGTAGACAGTAAGAAAAGGAAAAGTAGATAAAGCAAATAATTTTTAATGTTGGAATGGAGGGAGAGAGAGAGAATAGAGAGTTGTTAATGGAAACATCATCACTGGTATCTTTTTTTTTTCTCTTAAGATAATAGATAGTGTGAGTTACATCCCAGAAACATTAGCTTTGCTTTGGTAAGTTCTAGTTCCAATCATCTTAGCTAGGGCTACTGTGTCATGAAACGCCTCAGTGTGGTGGAGTGATGGGTGCCTACAAATGAAAACCACAAAGGTGCCTTCTTCTTGGCCACATCAAGTGGGTGTGCCCAGAAACCTCATCCAAAGGTTAACCTTCCAGTGGACTCTGTAGGTGTTTAATTCTGATATGATGAACCTCTGCTACATGGATAAAAGAATTTGTCATTCCAATAAGTTAGGGAAACAATGGCAACATAAATGATGGCACAAGGCACTGTAAGTTCCTTTATTGTGTATTAGGAATCGTTCCAAGAGGATTAGGGCATGCAATGGCTTCTTAACATGTTGAATCATCAGAATCATTAGAAATAGAACATGTAATGGGCCATGTCCTTCAGCACACATCTGGGAAGTGCTGGCTTCTGCTGCATGAATTATTCAGCATCAGAAGCGTCTCGTGTTTTCCAGCAGCTGACTTAACATGTGTGTCCTCTTCCACATTTGTGCTGGAAACTCTCCAAAAGCCAGGCAGTAGGATGCAGGTCCCCACACCAAAGGCCAGTGTGTGTGGTGATTGGAGGCATGTACCATATTTACTTTTTACCTTCTTTTCCCAAATAGCCTTCCATTCTTCCCTCCTGGCTCTTTCTCTGCACGATGTCTCCGGGTTCCTTGTTGCCCCCTCCTGATGTACATGAAGACACATCGGCAGGACCCTGACAGCACTGGTGACCCACTGATCTTCCCACTGAACTTTTAAATCTCACAGCGAAGCAAGCTGGCACCTGAGGAAAATGTGGTTGACTACTACCGAGGAAGGCTGTGGCCTCCGCATTACATTCCTGCCTGGGGCTTAGTCCTGCCAATCCCTCCTTACCTGATTCAATTTTTCCTACCACTTACGAACATCTAAACTGTATTATTTTTGTAAAGAAGTTAGTATATTTAGTGAATTTCATGTTTTGACAATGCATGTTTCATTTTTCATTCTCTAATTTTTTTGTTAACCTGATCTTATTTGATGACTATAAAATCATTTTGAAGTCCTTTATTTGTCCTCTAGTCATTTCCAATATAAGTGGCAATTGTTCTCTTTGTATCTCTTATATATAATCACTCTGAAAACCTTTTTCCTTAATCATAGGCTTGGTTTTTTATTGCCCATGTCTCCAGTCCATCAGGCAAACTCAGGGCACATTCATCTACAAGTTGTGGCATTGACTCTAATAATCCATTCCTCCAGTGTTTCTGTTGCATACTGGGTAAGTTCTGGATTTTCAAGGCTAATCAAGAAGAACACATTCATCTGCAATCTGGCTCAACAGTTCTGTCTCACTTTTAATTGCACTAAACACACTTTAATACCTTATGCAATCCGAGGGATTTTGTGTTCTTCAGGAGAGCCTAGGGTAGCAGGAGACTGTCCAGGAGCAGAAACCAGGACTATTTTTGCTTTCCTAGGAACTTCATGATTCCACAAAAGTACATAATTTACTTTGATTGTACTTCAGGAATTTCGAAGTGTGCAGTAGTGTGACAACATGTTTTGTTTCCATTTCCCCTCTTGCTCTAACTATACTCCTTGGTTTATCTGCTGCTTCTCCAGCATACTGAGCACAGTCCAGTTAGAGAGCTTTAGAATTAGCTGTTTTCTAAGCCTGGAACTCTTTCCCCTGAATCCACTTGAGTTGTGTGTCAGTTCCTCTGGGCTGCTGTAACAAAATGCCACAAGTGGAGTAGCTTATATGCAAAATAAATTTATTTTCCACAGTTCTTGGGACTGGCAGGCCCAGGATTAAGACTCTGGAAGATGTGGTATCTTTTGGGAGTTCTCTTTCTAGCGTTGACCATCTTTTGCTATAACCCCAAGTGGAGGAGGTGTGAGATATCACTCTGTTGCTTGTTTTATAAAAGCATTCACTCCATTCATGAGAGTTTTATCCTCATTACCTAATCATCCCTGGGTGCTCTGTCTCCTAATACTAAACGTATGAGATTTAGGTATGAATTTGAGGGGGGCAAAAATATTCAGGCCAAACTATTGTAGATTATCACTTAACTTTCTTGAGATGAGGGCTTCCAATTCATTATTTTAATTAAAATGGAAATGACCTATCCCACAGTGTACTCCCTATTTTTGTTTTGTTTTCTATTATACCATCATAAATAATAAACTAGTTTTTCTTTTTTTTTATAAGCTGGCATGACTAAAATGTAACTCCCATGTAGCATAATTATTCTGATGCCCTTCCCCCTGTTACTGCTCCTAAATCCCTCACATCTAGCACATGGCGGGTTTCCCAAGAACAATTGACTCAGCGACCCTGGGAAGTAGGTTTTAGAGAACAGGCTAGAAGTCAATTGTGCTGGAAATCACAATCAATGCAACAGCTTAGTCAGGGGCTGAGGAGACAGGTTTAAGATGAAATGATAATTTCGTCTGTGGACAGTAACAGAAGTTGTTACCTGGAAGAAACATTGTGTTTGAGTTAACTCAGGGCTTTGTTGGAGACATCTCAGAGAGCCATCTCAGTGATCTTTTCAAAAAGCATACTTTAGGGCAAGACACCCCTCCATAGAAGCCTCCCGTGTCTTTCTATCTAACTCATGTAAAATCTAGAGTTCCTGGGCTTCAAGACTCTGCATGGTTGACTTCCTTTCCTACCCATTTTATTCTCTTGCAAGTAATATAAACAATAGATTTCTTAACGCATACTTAATATCCGTCCTGTCGAATCTTTTCTACATTTTGTGATGAACAAGTCAAAGTTGCCTATAAGTGTAGGCTCAGATATACTTAATTTAATAAGTAAATGTTTGACTTCATAAATATGTAATATTTTCCCATAGATACGAGTGGAAACACATAAGCCTACTTAATGCTATGTATGTCTTTCACAGATCTCAGACTTACGGTTTTTTGCACTTACCATGTTTCAATGGAAAGTAACGTCAATCTATCTAGATATTCTGATAATACACTATGGCTAGCCTTTCAGGTGGATTTTGAAGTGAATTCACTGGTATCTTTGAAAGTATACTTACTGTGAAAGGATGCTGCAGATAAATTTTGCTTTATTTGCTCCCAAAGTATGTCCAGTTACCACTAAAATTGATGGCTTTTTCAAGTGGATTAAAATGCAAAGTGTGATGATTAGTTCCTTTAGTCCTTGAAGACTGGGCTTTATACCATGTGCCAACTTTGCCGTAGCTTTTAAGATTGTAATATCATCTCAGGGTGTCCTCACAGGTATGAGTTCAGGGGACATTTTAAAACTAATCCCGAGCTGCATCATTTCATTTTCAAGGCAAATTTTATCTTCATTGAATCTATAATTTCTCATGTGTTCCTTCTTTTTTTTTTCTTTAGAATAGCGATTTTGCCATCTTTATTAAACATATTTACAAGTGCATTACAAAGAGTTGAAACAATACAGAAAATAAATCTTAATATTGACTATTCAGAAATAACCATTGAATTAGTTAAGTAATTATAAAGCTGGAAATAAATAAGCTTGATAAAACCAGGATGATGTGAGAAATGTTTTACGATGAGATATATTAATTTTAATTTTACTTCATCTCAGCAAAATAAAAGGAAGCATGCAAACTAAAGGAATAGTTGTGGTTGTTTTTCATCACAAAGATGAAAAACAAGCCTCTGAAACATAAATAAAAGATGCTTGTAAGAGACATTAAGATTGTGTTATTGTATTATTGAGTAATTTTATATTGTTCTCCAATGTAAAGTTTTCTGAATTCACAGATTTTTTAAAAAAATTAACCCAAGTGTATTTTCTTCACTCAGAATTTTCACATCAAACCATGTAAATCATAGCTGGTAAATTATAAAATTTTAAAGCATTTTTTTCTTTTTGATGTGTTCAGATTTCTTTAATGAATACCAAAAACCAGTACTCATGGGGTAATCATTTTTATGATGTTTCACTGTGTGCTTAGACAAGAACTCAAACTATAGCACAGCTGGGTTGAGCCTGTGATTTTACATTACTTTTTAACTCCGTCTTGAATGTCTTGGATTAAGACCAATAGTCTTTAGTAACTGGTAGACACCAGAATCATCTGTCTCCAGTAAGCTCCCGGGTCTGTAACATTTCTAGCAAATTTCCTGATGGTGTCGACACCACTGGTCTGTGGACCCCGATTTCAGTGTAAGTGGTTTGCATGATTTTCCTATGTTCTGGACTTAACACTGTCTGCATCAAAATAGAGAGAAACACCTCCACCACCACCAAACCAGGGTGGGCTATGAAATTACAAAAGCAACCTTTAGTGGAAAATAATGAATTTCAGACAAGCACAGTTTTAAATATGATCTTTCCATTGCTTTATATTACTTTGGACCAAGATAGAGACCTAACTTTTCCAACCTGACCTTGTCATAAAATGTGATTTCATTCTTCCTATTTTCTTTTTCTTGTAACATTATTAATTCTATTTTTTATTCACAAGATGTTTGATTTTAAGCATTGCTCAGAGCCCTGGGCTATATTCAAAGAATTATTTTTTATTGTCATCGTATTTTTTAAATGCTGCCCAATTTACAAAGGCCAGTGAGAAAGGACAAAAATATAAAAATTTTATTAAACTATTAGGAATGCATGCTGCAGACTTCAACACACCATTCTGAAAATTCACAAGGAAAGATTTTGGTCCAGGTAATAGAACACACTCAGGGTTCCTAAACCATCACTGTGGTGATTAAGCTTTAGTGTGTCAATTGATTGTCTTGGGAGCCACCTACGAGATTAATAAAGCACATATCTGAATATGTTTGGGTGGGCTATGGAGGCGTGACCATGGGTACTAAATATGGCCTTTGGTCCCTTCTCTCTGTTCCCATTTCCCTGACCTCCTTCTTGTTGCCATAAGCGAAGCAGCTCACCCCACCATACCCTTCCAACCACAGTGTTTCTGCCTCGGAGCCAGCCAACCTGTGTACTGAACCCACTGAAACCATGAAGAGCTATAACCTCTCCTTTAAACTGTGGGTGTTGGACATTGTGTTCTAGGATAGGAAAGTTGACTGGTATGACCACAAGCATGTCAACTGTTTAATAATTTTCCCAGATTTATGTGCCACATCTAAGAATCCTTCCTTTCTTACCATAGATCTTTTTCTTTGCTTCGGCTCTGGGACTGTTAATGTGAGCGTTGATCTAGGAGGTTAAGGACATAGAAGCCTTGTGTTTATGTTATGGAACCAGCTCAGCAGTCTCCAGAAGTGGAAAGGAATTGAACTTGCTCCAGTACAGTGGGATTTTCTTTTTTGTTCCTGTTTCTGGTTCTGTTCTTACCATTGCCATTTCCCTTTTGGCCAAATGTAATTGATTACATTTTTGTTCATTCCCAATCTTATTGTAATACCTTTCAGGAGAATGAATATGTAATACTATTCTATCCTCATTACCATCCTAATATTGTCACTAGAAATAACTAGCATGCCATTTTGTATTATTAAGAGATTTGTTATATGAGCGATAAAGAACTAACATTCCTTATCTCATTCTATAGCCACATTTTCCTTGTGAAGGAGCTAGTTCAGATAAAAATTAGCATTGTGCTTAAGTTGAATTCATTCTGTGAAGTGACACTATTTCAAATGCATTATATGAGGATTCCCTTGTTCTAAATTCTGATGTGGGAGGATTTGTCTAATGTAAAAATGCTTATGAAATGTAAGTGGTAATTAGAATGAATTTAAAAGAATAAGTTAGGCCTGTAATGAAAGCCTTCTTTTTATGTAATATAAAATGAGAAAAATAGGACAAAAATCTCTACCATAAATTAAAGATAAGATCAGAAATAAATGTTAGTCAGGAATGTATGTGTACATGCATGCTTCTACTATTTTGTGTGTGTGTCTTTTACAAACTAATCATTCTTCTAGATTTGGGAAGCCATGAAAAGATCATGTTAAAAGAATACATCATTACTTACTTTGATTCCTACTGTTTATATAAACTGTAAGCATAGAAATGCAAGGACTGTAGAAGCAGACTTGTAGAAGTTTTTTGAAAGACATATTATTTACCTAAAAAAAAAAAAAAACACTTTGTGCACGGAAATGGGGGAGATCTATATTTAGTAGGACAAAGCTGTGCATCCAACGAAGGTTAAAAATTCTATTAGCCAGAACTTTTGGAAGAATAGTTGTATGTGTGTGTGGTTTTAGAAATTTTGAACAATGCCAAGAGTAACCATGTATAGACTGGTTACTAGCTCTTAGGATCATTTTCAGTCATGACACATCTATTGTTTCCTTCCTCTTTATAAACTCTGTGGAGGAGGATTTTATACCCATATTTTACAGGTTTGGAAAAGAGTGCAGTGAGGTTAAGAAACTTCCTCAATGTCAAACAACCCTCAGAGGACACAAGCATAATTGAAACCTAGCTCTATTTAGCTCTGTGTCAGTGCAGTTTCTCTTCAGAGGTCTTAAATGCAAAAATGCTTCTAAAAGTGAATCATGATTCTGAGTACCATGTTAATGTATGAAGGTTGGAAACACATAAAGATTTATATCTTCTTAGCTATCAACACATAGGGTATATGTTTTGGACTGTAACTTTTCTTCAATTTTTTTCATTACAAGCATTACACATTAAATATTCTAACACCTAATACAATACATTGAATAAATGATTGAATTTTGTTGCTGCTACTCTTAGTGAATTATCCTCATTCATATAAGGGTCAATTCACTCTGTGAAATTTTGATAAATTGGCATTGGTGTGTAACAACAGCCAACCCATAGGCACAGCAGGTAACTACATTCGATATACCCCTAATCTACCAAGAGACAGGGATTCCCGTGATGCTTTTGATAATTATGGAGAGGTTTGTGTGGACATTGCATATACACTTCAATGATTCAAAGGTAATAGATAATGTTTCTTATTATAGAAAACTAGCTAATTCAAAGTCACCTACGTCCACTGATATTGGGTCTTTTGGATATTTTAGCACCAAAGTTCAAAGCTGCAGACTTTGACTTTTAGATAGTTATGGAAACCAGGGCCCAATTAAATTACTCCCTAGCTTAGACCTTGCTTGAGCCAGGCAGACTAATTACCGCAGGGAAGGACGAGAGTGCCGCACTGAATCACGCTGTCTGACATCAGAAGGAGGAGCAGGTGAGTGCCGAGAATACTGCTGTGGAGGGTGGTGACCGAGAAGCAGAAACGCTTACACTGATGTGGAAACTTGCCTACCTGAGAGTACACAAATGATACCACAGCTCATTCTTGACTGTATTTGCTAGTTGCCTAAAACCTGAATGGGCATAAAATGTTCTGCAAATCTGTTAATCTAAGATGTAAGTTCTCACTCTATTAAAACTTCTATTAATAATTCTTACTCTATTATATTGGAATTGGTTCTATCATATGTACCATAAAATATCGTACAAAATTGTTATCATATAGTAAATAACTGCCTTGAGTGATTTTGAAGCTATCGGCATGAATTTGGTTTGCCTTATTTGATGTTTCATATTCTCTTTCATTTGCTATATTCTACCACAATATCATCATATACAAAAAAATCAGCAAAGGGTTCTTAGAATATTCTGGAGCACAATTTGTTACAAACTCTGACATATTTTAAATGATTTACATTTAGAGAAAGGACCTATATATTATTAGTTCTTGTCATTTCTAATTAATATCCTTATATGTATGTTATTTTCCTGAAAGTTGACCTGCTTTTTAGTTCAAATAGCAAAGGTAGGTGTTTTCTTTGTAAACGGTAAGGAAATCCGTGTGGCTGGTGTATAACACACATATAGGCCTGCACACTCAAACTTGCAGATATTATGTTATTGTGTATGGGGAAAAAAAGTTCTCCGTTTGGGTTTTCTACTCTAGGAATGACATTTCTGACTTCTACAAATAGGTATATTCCATTCAGCCTGGCCTTTTAAGATAGTAACTAGATATTCTTTAAGGGTTGTGGGAAATGTAAAAAAGAGAGACATATCTACAATTTTGTAAATGCTACATTTCCTTATAAATAGAAGTAAAATAAATGTATATTTCTTTTAAATTAATAAAGATTATAGCAATGAATTGGAATGACAAGTGTGTTGCTTTTGAAAGATGAATCTATTCTACTTCAGGAGCAACTTACACAGTTGGTCTGATTTCAGTTGCTGATGTATCAGAACTTGTTTATTCATGCTGCCCTTAGTAGAGGCGTTGTTTTACTGATGTTATCCGTAAGAAGGGACACATCTCTGCACACTGGGATAGGTCTAGCAGCGTGTGGTCTCTTCAGTATCATTTGCCTTATATAAATACTTCCATATGATGGATCATTCACCTCTTCTGCAACCACCTAAACAAAAGCAGGCATAGTTTTTCCTTTTAGTTCTAAGGATATTGTCTTTATCCAGAGAAACTCATTTCCATATCGGTAATAAAAATACAGTGGAAAAAGTCCATCTACAAAGAATGCACCATTGGAGACCACATTTCACTCCTGGAGCTTCCTTTTAGGTTTATTTCCTCCACTCCAGATTTCCTTTGGGTCTGGTTACCTGTGAAGCACCCCATGATCATGTAATATCATGCTATAACTTCTAGCTGCTATTTGTATTTTTTCCTTAGATCAGACATTGATCACAGACATTAATGATCCTCATTCTGTTTAGGGGATCACTGATCTCATAGTCAAGAAACATTGTCTTGTGGGCTGTTCAGTAGATACTAGATCTTAGCAATTGAAATGGCTAATAAACTTACAATTTCCCAGCAGGTCTCTTACCTCTCTCTTTTCTCAAAGCAGAGAAAAACTTGCAGAAGAACTAACATGTTATGTAAGATTCAAGAAAGGATTAGTTTTGATCATTTTTCAGTGTAACAATTCACCTTGCATTTAACTTTAAACTTTTGTTTAAACCAAACATTTGTTTGAGTCCATTGCAAAAACAAGACACAACAAGAACAAAAACAATTTGATAAATTTGATTAAAATTAGCTAAAATTGATGCATACAGTTACTGATGGAGGAGATAACTTTGACAGCTCAATGGAACTGTGAACTTCTGGGAATGTTTGCCTTAGTTATAAGCTGGGTCTAAATCTTAATTACTTTCTTGTTGCTGAGACAAAATACACGATATCCAAAGTTAAAAAGGGAAAGATTTATTTAGCTCACAGTTTGTGGAGGGCTCAGTCCATGACGGGCTGGCTCTAAGGCGGGGGCCTGGCGGAGGGGCAATGGCTCAGGGCGGGGAAGCCGGCAGAGGGGACGAGAGCACAGCGGCGAGCAGGCCTCTTCCAGGCCTCACACTGTGTGCAGGCTCCCTGCCCAAGGACAGGAGGAGCACTCGCACCCTTAATCCCAGCATCGGGCCATGAATTAATCCCAAACTCTAGATTCAGCTGCCTCTGGAAAACCCCTTTCCCCCATGACCACACGAGGCTTTGGGGTGATATCCAGACACAAACAGCCTAGAAGCAAAACTTTACTCTCTCAGTCAGTTCTGGAGAATCAAGCCCTGTGATCTAGTGGACAATGATTAGTGTGAAGATAAACCAAAATTTTGGTTCTAGATAGGAAGGCCTGCAGGCTACAGGCTGGAAGATTTCAACTGGGTGCTAGTGACTTTCTTGCCTTTGACTGAGTGCATGAAATCTAAGTGGTTCAATTAAGTCTGTGTAGATAGCATCAAGTAGGCACCGCCTGGACTGAATGAGAAATTTGTTGCAATTTAGACATTGCATATCCCCCAAGGTCTGCATGTTAAATCCTCAGTCCCCTGTGCGGCACTGTCGCAGATGGTGTAACCTTTAAGATGTGAAGCCAAGTGTGAGTCGCTCGGCAGTTGGCAGAGCGCCTTGCTGCGGGTGTATGGGAGCCTGACCTCCTGGCCCTCTGCTCCTCGCTTGTTAGCAGAACAGTTCTGCGTGCTGCATGCTTCTGCCAAAGAATGGGCAGGAGCTTTAAAAATTGTAAGCCAGTATACACTTCTCTCCTTTGCAAGTAATTATCTCAGGTATTTCACTGTAGTGACAGAAAGCTGACTAACTTTGTTTGAATACTCAGACTTGACACAACTCCACATGAAAAATTATTTACCAAGCTACATAAATTTAGATCAACTACTAGAATATCCTTTGAATACCTTGGCTGAACTTTGAATGTATTATTCATCTCCATGCCATTTTGCAATTAATTTAGAGATGTTCAGATGTTTTGGTTCCAGGTTAAGATTCTTAATCTAATGAATATTTGATTATAAATCAGCAAATTTCAATTTGCATCTGATTTTAATGTTAATGAATGTGACTTGGGTAAATTATATATATTTATGTATTAAAACTTTCATCTATAAATACGATTGCCATTAATAGTAACGAGTTATTCTGTAAAACAAAGAACTTTTTGGCCTTCTTTAAGCATAACATTACATAAATCCAAAAATGCTATCATTATATGAGGTAATGTATGGCCTGGACAGTGTATACAATGAATAAAGCCAATTTTGTTCATACTGTATGTGTATGTATTAATTTTATTTTCTACATTGAAAGAAAAGCCTCAAACTAGTTGGTTTTCAAGGACTTCTATTCTTATTGAGAGCTTCATATGACTATTTTTTTTAAAAAATCTGTTTTGATGTCTTACTAACATACAGGTGATTAATGACATCCACACTTGATTATTGTTAGCAGCTTCCTAATTCTTGGTTTTAGAAAAAAATAATGCCAAAAGACTTCCACTAAATTGCCCTGCAGAACATTATCAAAGTTTCTTTTGACTCATTAAGAGCAATAGACCTTATTTAAAACAGAAATCATGTGGCTCCACTTAGGAAATTTCAAGTTGATGCCAGACATTAGCTTGACTTGAAATCATTTCTTTGGAAATAATGTTCTACTGCATTTGGTCTCAATTTTCCTATCTGTCTGGATCTCAGTCAAGGGGGTGGTTGTGGTTCTTCATGGCCTCGAAGTGATTTAACACCTCCCCAGAATCTCTGTGCGTTGTTCAGATCCTAGAAGACAGCTCTATTGCTAAGTTCACCGTCTCAGCTAAGTACCTTTATTGACTAATTTATGGCAAGTAGAGATGAAAATTGGAGTTGTTAATACAACACTCGATCAGTAAGGACAAATTTCGTGGAAATGGAGATGCTTTGTGGTAAGACATGAATCAAGGTTTGGCTGGATGAACTGGTCATTTTGGAGTAATGAGGTATCAACAATTGTAAATGGGAGGTTTGAATGTTGAAATCATTTTAATGAGCTATTAACAAATCCCAAGTGCTATAAAAATCATTGGTAGATATGAAAGTGTGGTTTCAGGGTGGATGGAAATGATTCATTCTTTCTTTGTGGTTCTTGAAATGCTACAGGCTCGATGGCAAGCTGCCTGATCATTGTTGGAACAGTCTATATTTCATTTCAAATAAGGATAATAAACCACAGAGTAGAGACTATATTCTACAAACTTCCTCTGAGTGAAAAGCTGCCAACATACACTTTTCTCTGCCATTACTACGTCAAAGTACATAAATAGTATTATTCCCTATTTTTATTGAGGAAAATAAAGTGGAAACACTTCCTTATGATTGTTTTCAGATTTTTAATGTGTCTCAAACTTTGCCTATTTATTGTTTGAAACAACATCTTCAGAAAAAAGATGTCACACTTATCTAGCAATGTCATTATTTGGAGTCTGAAGATTATTAAATTATTTTGCACAAAACTCAAAATACGAGAAGGGTCATGTTGTCCTAATAAAGTGCAGCATGCTTAAAATTCTAAATTAGATGTAGCAGACCGAGTTCTTTCATTGCAACTTTAGTCAAACTTGTAATATGAGGTAATTGCATTGCCATTTGTTTAATATGTGTTTTTCTAATGTTTAAAAGAGAGCACAGTCCATTTATGGTCTATATGCCTTCTGGAATATATTGTTCTCAACAGAGGAAATCTACAAATACTTATTGATGAACAAATGTTGAATTTCTCCAACATTAAGACAAAATTACATAGCAAGTAGAACATAGTATTTTTTTACAAATAGAGTCTAGATATTCAAAAACAAAATAGTAATCTTTAAAATCATGTCACAAAGTTAGCTTATTATATGCATTAAATTTGTCCTTCCAAACAATGTACTTTGCCTACATCATCTTAAGATGGTACTAAGATGTATGCTATTTATCAGATTTTCCTAGTGAAACTTGGCCCTTTTAGGACTTGACCCCGATCTGGAAGGAATTGTCTCCATCACCCAGTGTGAAGACCCTCAGGTAAGTCTCAATCATCAGATGTACCATGTCAACCTCTAGTTTTGTTGATGATAATGCTGTTTATGAGGAGATTCTTTATGATATTCTTGCTTTAATATTTACAGCATTCAGTACTCTTTTTTCTATTGTATTTTCTAGCACACTGGCATGCTTGTCAGTGGGTACTGTCTGGTCTCCTTTGCAACGTCTCTTGTCTCTACTTTGCTTGAACCATTCACTGACTTGACACAGGCTCCACAAAGGCTTGATTGTATCCCTTGATTCTTTCCATACTGGATCTTTAGGGACCCCGTCAAGCATCAGATCAAATGTCTTTATTCCACATTGCCAAGAGCTTCATGTGGCATTAGCTTTAGTTGGGTACTTTTTAAACTTTACCTTGCAAGCTGGGCGTTATGTCAATTTTGTCAAAGTTCTTTTAATGTATTTTCTCATTTCATCTGGTGAGAACTATTTCTCAATTTATCCCAGTTTTCCAAAGAGTGCATGCAAATGTACCTTAATTTAAAAACATATTACAGTATAATAAGTATAATGAATGTAAAAATGTTCACAAGTGGTCCTGATAAAGACAGGGAATTTTTCTGTTCCTGCGGTTTTTACACAATTATAAGAACAATGTTGTTTCATGAGTTCAAATTCTTAAGAGCATAAAGACTGAAGATGAAGTAGTAATTGCCAACTAGTAAGTGATAGATTAAAAGCATATGAGAGTTTCTAAAGTGCCTCCATGTATAAAATAATGAACTATGGTATTAGTGTAAAAAGAAAATTGCTGAAATTATGCTATTTCAATTCTGCCTTAGAAATAGCTATCGTGGTTGAATCAGTAATGTTATGCTTCTTTTTCTCTTTTTCGATGAATATGGCATTATTTTTTTAAAACTCTTCAGATGCTATAACAAAGAGATTCATCCAGCACAAATGATCTGTGACATTTATCTGCAAAAGCAACAGAACATTGTGATTTTTGGGGTAAATAAATGAAAGACTCTCGATACATAAAAGAACAAATCTTTGTGCAGGGCTCATAATTAGAAAAGAGAGGTTCAGAAGAGTAGGGAGACAGCTACATATTAGTGAGTTAATCTTTTTTTTTAATTAACTCTTTTTTAGGTTGACTTATGAAGGCCTAACGTTTCTTTCAGTGAAGAAATTACTTTTGAATTTTTAAGCCTGAAATTAGATAAGAATATTCACTGTCATTGGCAGTGGTGTCAGATGTGATCCCCTCTCTTTGTATTAAAGTTAACATGAGAACTGTAATGTAAAGTAATACGTAATGTCTGCCATTCTGTGTACCCAATGCAAGTGATATGTGGAAATTATTCCATTCTTTGAAAACTCTTCTTTCCATAAAGATGGGTTGAGGGCAATCATAATTATATGTACTCCAAGTTATTTTCCTCCCTGATAAAACAGAAAGAGAAAATTTGAAACCTCAGTATATTAGTGCTCCTGATGTGTTCTCCTGTCTCTGACACCAAGCTCAGAAGATATTTCTGAGAACACGGTTTCCTGCAGTTTAAAGTGGTGCTGTTTGTGAAAACTTCCCTAAGCACCATTTGTGCAAGTCATTTATCCTCATGCCTTACCTTTCCCTCTTTCAAAGATTGTGTCTATGATTCAGTGTGGCACTAGCTTTTCACTTGGTTACCACCTACAGGAAAGATTACTCCTGATAGATCACTTCCAGCAATGATCAAGAGTTCATCAAAAATATACCTATTAAAATACAAAGATAAATGAAGCAATGGACTAATTTTTTAAAATAATTTACTCACCTTATAATCTGACCTTGTTATGGTTTGTATTCAGATGGCCCACCAAGCCTCACGCAGTCATGGAGGCACTGAGTCTAGCTTTGTGATTGGTTCATTGTCTAGCGCTGGAATTGGTGTGGGTGCTGCACCCACTCAGGGGCAGAACCAGCATACAGTGTCAGGGAGGGAAGGAGGCGTGCTTTTCTTGTTGATCCTTTTGCTCTTGTTGCTTCTGGTATCTGCCGCCACCACCATGTTGCCCCTCGGCCACGCCACTCTGACTTGGAGTAGCTGATTATGGACTGAAACCTCCAAAAATTGTAAGTTAAATAAATCTTTCCTTCTCTCTTTATGGGTGTTAGGTATTTTATCTCAGTAACAAGAGAAAAGTAACCAAGACAGACCTGAAATCTCTAGTAAGCATTTATTAAGTTCTAGTAGTGTATTAAAGGGAAAATACAAAACACCAGATAATTTCAAGTGTGGAGTTGTGATGTCTCCTGCCTTGCCTTTGTTGCCCAGGTCTCTTATGGTTCCATATGAATTTTAGGAACGTTAATGGTATTTTGATTGGGATTGCATTAAATCTGTATAACAGTTTTGGGAGTATGTCCATTTTCACAATGTTGGTTCTTCCCGTCCAGGAGCAATGCTATCTTCCCATTTTCTGAATTGTTCTTCTGTTTCTTTTTTCAGAGTACAATAATTTTCAATGTATGACTCTTTTACTTCCTTTGTTAGATTAATTTCTAAGTATTTTACTTTTTTCTTTGGATGTTCTTGTGAAAGATATGGTTTCCCTAATTTCTCTCTCAGTGAGTTTTTTGCTTGCATAGAGGAATGCTACTCACTTTTGAATATTGACTTTGTACCCAGGTATGCTGCTGAATTTGCTTATTAAGTCTAGTGTCTGTTGGTGGAGTTTCTGGGGTCTTCTATGTAGAGTATCATGTCATCTGTGAATAATTATAATTTAACTTCTTACTTTCCTATCTTTATTCCTTTTATTTCTCTCTCTTGTCTAATTGCTCTGGCTAATGTTTCCAGAACTATATTGAATAAGAGTGGTGATAGTGGAAAACCTTGTTTTGTTCCTGATTTTAGAGTGAAACTTCCATTTTTTGAACATTTAGTATGATGTTGGCTATTGGTTTGTCATAGATGGCTTTTATCAGATTGAGATAAAGACTATCTATTCTGATTTCTCTAGGGTTTTTACCATGAATGACTCTTGGACTTTATCAAATAAGCTGTTATAATGAAATCAGCATGGAACTGGCAAAAAAGCAGACCTGAAGATCAATAGAACACAACAGAAGATACAGATACAACTACAAACACACTCAGTCACCTTATTTTTGACAAAGGGGCCAAACATGTTCACTGGAAGAAAGACAGCCTGTTTAATAAGTGATGTTGGAAAAACTGACTTTCTACATGCTGAAGACTAAAACTAGACTCATGCCTATCACCATACACTAAAGTAAAGTCAAAATGGAGCAAAAATCTAAACATTAAAACAGAAACACTAAACCTACTGGAAGACAAAGCAGGTAGAAATCTCAAATACATAGGGGTAGGCAAAGAGATCATGAATAAAACCCAAACTTCACAGGATGTACTTCAAAGAATCAACAACTGGGTTCTCATTTTAGTAGAAAGCTTTTGCACATTGAAAGAAATCACCAGCAGAGTGAAAAGAAAAGCCACAGATTGGGAAAAGATTTTTTCCAACTGTCCCTCAAACAAAAAACTTTCATCTAGAATATATAAAGAATTGAAAAAAGTCAGGCCCCCCAAATTTAAAGACCAAAAATGGGTATCTGAGATGAATATACAATTCTCAGATGAAGAAATACAAATGACAAATAAATATATGAAAAGAAGTTCAGCATCTTTGGTCATTTGAGAAATGCAAATTAAAACAACACTGAAATTCCATCTGACTCCAGAAAGAATGGCTGTCATCAAGAAATTAACCAATAACAAATGTTGGTGGGGCTGGTGGGAAAAAGGAATCCTTCTCCACCGTTGGTGGGAGTGTAGGCTAGTGCAACCACCGTGGAAATCACTGTGGAGATTACAAAAAAACTAGAATTAGATGTTCTGTTTGACCCAGTTATTCCCCTTCGGGGTATTTTCCCAGAAATGAAAACATCATACAACAGTGATATATGTGCACCAGTGTTTATATTTGCACAATTTGTAATAGCCAGATCTTGTAAACAACCCAAATGCCCATCAACTTAGGAATGGATGAAAAAAGATGTGTTATTTTTATGCCATGGAATACTGCTCAGTCATACAGAACGATAAACTCGAGACTTTTATAGGTAAATGGATGCAACTAGAAACTATACTCATAAGTGAAAGAAGTCAGACATATGTATTCAAATATCACATGGCTTCTCTGGTGTGAGAAACTCAAACAGTAAATAAGACCCACAATTTACAATAGGTATAGTAAAAGTGAAAGAAACAGCTCAAAGGGAAATATGTTGTTTCATCAATCTTGCATGCCTGTATCTGGTAACCTGAGCAACTATTTTGAAGATAACAATATGCAATATAACAACCACTGTTAAATCCCTATCATCTTGCTTTGAAACCCTATATCACTATTGATTTTTGTTGTTGTTGTTGTTGTTGTCATCATTTTGCTTTTGTTGTTGCTTTTTGTTTGCTTCTTGATTTTTCTGTTTTTTTTTTTCTTTATAAACTCAAAAAAGTCAGAAAGATAACTACCAGACACACTGTGGAATTTAGAGGTTGGACTATGGCTAGTCATATCTCATTATAATTGTTATCACTCTGTAGCTTTGAAATATATGGAATTTGATTCTCTACAATTTAATATCTACATTTTAGTCTTCTTTCTACAGAAAGTAATTTATCTTTAGTATAGATAAACTTTCATTTACATAATATATATATCATTCACTATATGCATATATCTGTGTAGTATGCATATATATATATATATATATATGTATACTTTAAAAATTTGTACATAAAGCATATATGTAGTTACATAGTAGAACCAATGAAGGCATGAAGGAGATTTGCAATTAGTTATTGATTTCAACAAAACATTGCTTGCTGATATCATTGATTATAGTTAAAAGGTAAACAAATAAATTTTAAGAACATAAATCTACACTGCCCTGGCCCTGCATAAATCTCTTCACTTTTTCGCTAACATAGCCTTAATCAGTAATTATGTATCATTGAAAAGTGTTTTTATAACTTTGGTTAGTGTAAGGAAAGACAGTAATCTCATATCACCTGTTGTAGTAGACATGACTGTTATTTTCATTATATTGTCATTCAGATGAATCTCCTGAAATACTGAATTCTCAAACACTGCTGACTGTACACACGATGCAGTGAAGTGTTCCTCAGGTGTCGTGTCACAAGGAAGGAGCTTTTCAGTGTCCATGTGTCAGGCAATGTCATGTCACTTACTCATTTGGGCCCTTACAAGTAACACATTAGTTATCATTAACAAGATTCAGCACACATTTTTGTTTTTAATGACTGCCCTCAGGAATAACATAAATGTGAGATTCTAGTGTGCCATACAGCACATAAGCAAACAGAAAAAAGGCAAAATAAGCTGCAAGTAAAATATTTTATTTGGTTTGAAATTATTCCATTAAATCTAGATAGTATGGTTGAGCGAAGCACTTGGCTTACCTTTTACAGAGTTCAACTTTGGAGAAATTTGGCAAATCTCATTATCAATCAGTGGTACTGTTGTCTCAGTCTGGCCTTTAGGAGGACTACAAGGTGGGAGACACACTTCTTACAAGTGTCTTACAACTAATTTGGGTAAATTTAGACATGTCATTAGTAATATCTGGAAATCATTGCGGGATACAAGAAATTATGAAATCAAATGTGAAAGTTTTTTAGAGAGGTTACTTCCAAGTGAATATATTTTTTGGGTATAAAATACTTTCTAACAAATTTATTACCTTTTAATAGAATGAATATCACATTTAAAATAATACGTAGTAAATGAACATTTTTAACAGTGGAAAATTAAATCTTCATTAAAAATGTTTTTGGATAAGTTATGAGTATTTGAGTTCCCTTAGTGTTGTAAGCACACTCTTGCAGATGAACTAGATCTAATTCAAAATTTGGAAACACATTTCTCTCACAGGAACAGCAAGGATATATTATAAGCAATAAATATAATTATTGATGTTGCATTGGAATTTATTAATCCTGCTTACGTTTAAGGAATTGTGGCCAAGGGAACACATTTAAAAGTAGAAAATCAAAAATCTTTCCTTTAATCACTGAAGGTTCTAATGCACCATGTTGTAATTTAAATAAATAACAACTATGTTTACTCACTATTTGATGAGATCTCTACAACCATATTTACAAAATCCTTTAATCCCTCTTAGTATTACAAGGTCATTTTGTATAAATAGCTGCTGACTTTCTCTATAATTCCTTTTCAGTTTTAGAGAAAAATATGCATTTCTCACTTACAGGTAAAACAAAGCAATGATTGAATCTGCTTAAATTTCAGTTCCTTAGGAAATACCTTGGTTGTTTAGTTTACATATTACTCTTCTTGGGCATACTTTTTGCCTCAGTTCCAAAATTTGTACCAAACTCATTCGTACTCTACATTTCAAGGGAGAATAGAAGCTGAAAGGAACCAAGCTTTTTGCTTACAGCATAGCTTCCAAAAATATGATAATAATTTTGCAGAATTTGCAATTTGGTGAAAGTTTTTACACAAAAAGAAAATGCACAATGTAGCTTTGTTGGTTACTGTTACTATAGAGAAAGGTATAGAACATAAGATTAGCTGTACTCTTACAAACTACTGCAGGATATAGAAACATTGTTCACTCAAATATTTTAAATATAGGCAATTTTGCCATGAGGAAAACAATGTAACTGGATATTTAATCAGCACACTCCTCATTTTCCAGTCTCTCCAGTAACAGGTGGCTCAATGATGAAGTGAAGAATGGACAGATACACCATTCACAGACCGGGGTTAGAGAGAACCATGGCTGCACCAGCAAACAAGCCCAGTCTGGGAACCAGCACCATGCACAGGCCATGGCCAGACTGGGAGCAGCCAGACCCCAGCCCCTTCTGGCTCACAGGCTGGCAAACGTGCCATACCCCCTCCCACCAAGTGACCAGCTTAACTGGAGAAACACAGGCTGTGATGATAGCTATGGAGGTGAAACGCAATTGGATGCCTGTGGTGCTCTGGTGTTTCACTAACATTGCAGGTCTAGGGCCAGTGGTCTGATCATAGGTTAAGAGGATATCAGTATGCAGTGTGATATCTAGGGGAGATCTCCTTCTGAGGGTTGCAGCCACTGTTGATTCCCTATGGTCTTGTTTTGAGGTCCTATAATGTTTCCATTGTTTAGTTGGGTTGGGTTTTATTCTCTTTTGTTTTGTCTGATTATGTCAAATTCAATGGCAGGAGAAGCTATTTCAAGGATAGCAAGATATATTATGGTAGCAATTTTGGATTTACTATTGGCTTGTTTTGAAATCCTTTATTGCATTCATTGTTCTGTTTTTATTGTTTCTATTCTCTTCTGTTCCGTTTGATTTTTACTATGTCCAAAGTTATCTGCAGCTATTTTGAAGACATCAAAAGGCATTATGGTAATTACTATTGATTTCATAATGTTTTGAAGCCCTGTATCTCTTACACTGGTTTGCTTTAATTGGTTTTATTCTGTTAAATCCTCTTTAAAAATAAAAAAGAATGGACAGATAATGTATATTCTATATTCTCCCGAATCATTGCTAAGCTAATGCTATGTGAATAAATACAATGAGGGCTTTCAAGTTTTGAGCAACACACTCACTGGATGGGTTTGAGACTGGAGGCAATAAATGACAAAAACAGCAGACCTGAATGGTTTTAGCGAAGGGCTTCATCTTAAGCTGTTCCCTTAAGATGTCTGCAAAAGAGGAATGCCAAATAGTTGGGGTCACTCTGTTCCAAAAATATAATGAATTGCCTGTGAAACTTCATCTTTAAAATTGAACTTTATGTACCTCAATAATAATATAATTTCATAAAAATGTTAGTTTTACATTTGCTGGATAATTTTATAACACAGTCTTTTCAAATATGGCAGTTTTCTTCTCCGTGTGCTATGTTGTATTTGTGTTGTTGTCCTGTATCATCTTTTTAGATTGGAAGTCATTTATGATATAAAATCAGATTGACTACCTAAGTTTTTACAAGATGTGAGAAAATTTTGAATGCAGGGTCTATTGAGGTACTAGTTCATGGGCTCTATGAATCAACTACCTAACAATGTTTCATTTTTTTGTCAGTTTTCAAGTATTTTCTTTTTCTCTCATGTTTACTAATTTCTGTTCTTATGATTGATAATTCATTTCATGAGATACAAGAAAACACTACTCAGTGAAGAATTTTTACTTTTCTTCTCTGTTAGCATATACTTTTTATTTATTTTGCTATGTGCCTTTTTCTGGAGATGAACTATGTTTTATTCATGTTGACTTTGTACCTAAAAATAGTCTTATTGAGTCACGATTTCTCTCCCAAGACCTCATTCTCTGAAGATCCTAGCTGTCATCCTGCTGTCTTTTCCACTCCCCTACCTAGCCATCGATCTGGGCGATGTAAATGACCTGGAATTATTCATCTCCAGTGAGCTCTAGTTTGGCCGCTCTGCAGTCTGGTCATACATTTCTCATCACCTCCAACTGCTCCACCTCTGAAATGTTATATAGGGGTACGGTAACAGTATAACCACTCCTAGGACACAGCTTTATTCTCTCCTTTCATTTGCATTCTGTCCTCTCCTTTCGGTCCTCTCCCCTTGATGCCCTTTCTCCCTCCCCTCCCCATGGGACACACTTCTGCTTCAACCTCACAGGAAACTTGGTGCTTCGAGCCTCTCGTTTTCCCCTTCTCTCTCCACTTCATTCCTGAACCATTTCACATTCTCTATTTCAGCACGATCTTTGTTGTAAATGGCTCTTGTGTGTATTATAAGACAGGTAGGAGTATCCCTGAGTTTCACTTATACAACAGTAGCCCTCTTCCAAACTGTGACAATCGAAAAATCCCAGACATTGTCATATGTCCATCCGGGAACAAAATTTCCCCTTATGAAAATTCGTAAATGACATCAAGCAGCTTTTTCTTTTTTAAAAAAAATTCTTATCTGTTTTCTTATCTGTAGTTACCCATTATTAATCTGTCACAACTTCCTCAGCACATGCCGATTTTTAAAATCCCAACCGTCTACTTCTTTATCCCTATCCGTGTGTTTCTGAGCATCAGTTGAGAAAAATCACAGGATGATTTTTAACTTCACTGCTTCCCAGAAGTCTTTCCTTGTTTCTCTAGGTTTTGATTCCCCAACTTCTATGGCATCCACCTATCCATCCTTCTTAGGGTCCCCACTCAGTCACCTCTCAATCTACCTTGCACTGCCTCGAAAAACAATAAAGCCATCTACAAAAAACAAAAAAAACCTCTCAACTTTCTGCCCTTGAACGCTGAAGGGTATCTGCAGTTCTCTCCTTCCTTCTCTCCTCTTCCGGGAGAGAGCGGCTCCTGCTCCACTCCGCGTGCTATTCCCATCTGCCAACTCCAATCCTGACCTCCTTAGGTTGTTTCTCATTGCTCTTTTAGTAACCTTCAGTTTAAAACAGGTCTGCACTGCTAATTATTTACATGTTTCTGCCTTTCTTAAGAGGTTGGTGACTTCTGAAAATGTTAAATTTTGTTGTCATTACTTGAATACCACTGAATAGTCCTCAAAGAGCCTCAGTTACCTTTGTCAACTTCTCTAGCTGTAAGCTTGTGATTTATAGAACATTAACATTCACCAAACCCATATCCAGAGCTGGACTAAGCATTTTATTACATAAAATATGACTATTCTTCAACTTACATTGGATTACATACTGATAAATCCATCTAAATTACAAAATATCACTAATTTGAAACTGAATTCCATTACTAACGCACTAAACTTCAAACTTTACCCTTGCCTATTCTAAATTTGCTTGAACACATAGCATAGCCTACAGCTCGGCATACTGAGTGAACACAGAGATTATTTTGTAATAATATTGAATATCTCATGTAACTCATTGAACACTGTAAAGAAAGCAAAAAACAATGGCTCATATAAGTACCCCTTCACACTGTAAAACTGAAAAGTTGTTAAATAACTGTAGGTCCGGACTGTCTTCTCAACGTATTTTGAAGCTACGATATTTGCATAAACCGTTAAATATGACTAAAAACAGACAGCTAGATGGATTGAATCTATATCCTGGCCAAAGCCAAATAGTAGACTCTTACACCAGAGGAAGATGAAAAATTTCTCATAGGCCGCTCTTTGGCTTAACATCTTTCAAAAACCAGTCTTGCTCTGAGGCTGCAATACGAACAAGTCGCTTACCATGCAGGCATTTGCAGTGTCCTGGCTACGTTCTGTCTCGACTTCAGGTCTGGGCCTGTGCTGAGTAGACTCTGTGATTCAACCGCAATGAACTGATTTCACGCTGACGCATGCCGGCATGTTTCTCACCGTGGAGTTCTGCTTCTATGTGCAGCAAAAACCCCCTCCCATTAAACGTAGAAGTCCTGTGATTTACTCCGACTCATCCTTCTGCAACAGGTGACCTCAGATGCTTTTCCAAATCCACTCTGGAGTTGTTGCCACTTTTTCCCCTTTCAGGAACATGCTCAGTGTCTCATCATTATTTCATTCTTTGTCCCACATCTGAATAAGTTTCCAGGCAGACATTGTACATCTCATGTCAAAAGCCTTGTAACATTTCACTACTTGGAGGACATTGGTTGTACCAATGGTGAACATTTTCTAGCCTTTGTTTTGTCCTTAATCAGCATGAGTTTCCTCATTTATCTTTAGAATTTAATTTTGCTCAGGTACCAGGTTACAACTAGGAGCAAGTTTCTTTTTTTCTAATAGTTAAAGGTTTTGGAATACAGGTAAAACAGGAGTCTTTCGAATTTCACCTTGTGATGTCTTTGAGTTTTTTCAAAACAACATTTATGTATTTTACATTTCACAGAGATATGAAGCCAGGATCTCCGGGTAATTTCTGGGGACGATAAACCTGGAGACATTTGTCTTATCCCTCATCAGGAGATTTTTATTGCCGTGCCAAGACCACTCCCTTGATGAAGAATATTCTGACCTGAGGTAGGGGTATGTCCTCTGCTGTCCCTGGAGGGAGAAACCAACACCTGTGCTGACTCCCGGATTCCTGATTTCAGAACTCCTTTCCTGTTGCGTGGGACCTGGACACATCGGCCTCTCCCTTCTGCCTCGGTGCAGCACCCCGCTGGTGGGGGAGGGGAGGAGTGAGGGACTGGGGCAGTTGTTAGGTCAGTAGTAACATTGTGCCTTGATGCGAAGTCCTCATGCGTGCTTTCACATACAGGAACAAATGCAACTATTGAAAATTATCAATTTTTTGACAGAAGTTGTATTCACTTGGATACTACTGAGGATGGTAAACAATTTGCTTAATATTTCATTTTACCATTTTCTCTGGAATCATTCTTTGCACAGGTAGAAAAAAGTCGTATTTTTGCCATGTGAGTTCCAGCTACCTCAGGCTCTGTCTGGTTAATCTATACCATCCATTTGTGCCACAGAACAGTGGTTAGTAATTTTGGCTAGAAAACAATGTCGAATGATATTTATTTGTCCTCATTTTGCAGAAACAACAGCTCACATCACTGCTGCTGTAGTTTTGCTTTGTTCT
The DNA here is from genome assembly GCA_004363535.1 of Dasyprocta punctata. NCBI lineage: Eukaryota > Metazoa > Chordata > Mammalia > Rodentia > Dasyproctidae > Dasyprocta > Dasyprocta punctata. The sequence continues at coordinate 92,696 of RJWM01001215.1, forward strand.
GACGGCAGGTTCTTGAGCGACGCCACATCCACTGATAAGGCGCAAGCCACAGACAGAGTTACATGTCACCTTCAACCCGTTCTCCTGCCTACGTCTATACCTCTCAGCTGAACTTGTGGATTATTCTCCCAGGGTGTGTTGTCAATGGTCATTTGTTTTCTCCTTGAATTTCTTCCTTTTACCTTTTTGGTTGTTCTTTTATTCCAGCCAATTACCTTTCTATTGGTAATCACCCTGCTTAAGACTACTTTCTATTCAAAATCACTTGCACCAGAGGAAAGCAGATGGACCCAAGTCCCACCTACATGGAGCAAGAGGATCTTAAACTCTCACAGTGGCTATAATTCAGATTTTGGGGATATTTAACCCAAAGTGTCATTCCAGGTACTTTGGTGTATAAATGTTTCTAATTGGACTCACTATTCTGCCTAAAGTTAAATAAAAACTGTTCTTATCTAATGCTTCGTGTAGAAAAGTTTTTGGAGTTGCAAAGAATTCCAAATTTGTCACAGTTTAAGAGTCCAAAATCGCAGCTGAAGCACATCATAATTTAAAAGTATTAGATAGTGTATTTTAAAATCAAAATGCAGTCTCTCTACTTTAAAAATTTGTCATTATTAGATTAATAAAGAGGAATTAAATGATTCTGCTTCATGTTCCATTTAAAGTTTAGGAAGATTTAAAATATCCTATTTAGACTTAAAAAGGATATTCTGCTAACAAAGAAAAAGAAGTTATAATGATTGTATGGTGAGCATTCATTTGAAAATATTCATTAGGCTACTCATTGGGAAGGTAACATGCTAGGACATTCTGTGATATCAATATCAATATGTAAAGTCTGGAGAGAAATATACATATGCAATCATATTATACATATACATATAGTACATAATCTCATAATATGCATAGAATATAAATATATCAAAGTGTTCATTAAAAATTACTCCACACATTCAAGTTCTTTTACTTACTCTTAAAGTCTATTTGGAGAAACTAGACAAAAACCCATGTGGAATTCATAATCTTATGAAGTTCAGTAGACAGTTCTTCAGTGAGCTAAATCCCAGGCCCAGATTTATAATTTGTAATGAGAAACAGCCATTCTTCTAGGGAGGAAGAGCTCATTGTGGACCAAAGGTACCGTGCAAGTATCACATAAAAGACAGATTAGATTAGAATGGACCCAGAGAGAGAGGACTCTCACAGGGAATGAGACCAAGGTAAGCCCAGGACTCTGAGAACTCTGTGGAGTGGGGAGGGGAAGACCAATAGACCAGGAACAGAGAAGCCTCCCTGGGATGGAAGAAAGGATGACATTAACTTCCTGATTCTGACAACAGAGAGAATGAGATCAATTTCTAAAAAAAGAAAAATGTGGACTCAGTCCATCCAGCCACCAACTTTAGCTATCACAACCTTCTTTGCACTTGAAGTTTTCTCCCATTTTCTGCTTTAATGTTATGTTTTTTAATCTCTCATCTTCTATTTGAATCTTCTTTTGAAGTGCTTGACTACTGAATATTTTTCATAATGAATATGAACTACTCACTATATTGGCTGAAAATAAAAACACAACTGAGGAGGAATGATTCATGGAAAGCAGTGTTAATGAAAGAATACATTAAATGATCCCAGAAAGTAATGATAATTATTAAAATTGAAATATTAGAATAGTCTAAAATTTCCAGACTTACTATTTTTGCATTTTAGTTTTCGTTTTTCCTTTGTCACTTAAAAAATCTTTTATCAACATGTTAAATCTTCTTATGTTGTTGTTGTTCATACAATACTTCTTCCAAATATTTGAGTCATTCATTTCATGCATCTCACACAAAGCTTTAGTTTCTATTACTGTTACAGGCAAGTGAGTTAGATAGAAATATTCAGACAGGGCAGGGGCCTCAAAGGAGCCAGTACAGAAGCCCACACACCTTGCAACTCTGGGGGAGACAGACACCTCCACTGTGTGCCAGACCTCAAGACAACAGATGAAATAAATGCATCCACACACTTCCTAAGGATAAACATCAGCGACTGATATTCTAAATAGGTCTCCATCACCCCTGGGAAGCCGAGAGTCACTAACCCACCCCCTACGGGAAGAGTCGCTGCTGTTAAGCACGCCTGCTGCTACGTGACTCGCTTCTCCATGTGTCCCTGATTTAATCAGTTTTACTTAGCAATTATAATCTCATTGGTTGGCCATAGTTCTGCCCCATCTCATGCCCACCTTGAGGGTTCCCATGTTTTCCCCACCGTAGACCTGCCTCACTTTGAAGTTTTACTCTATAAAAGTCCCTAGAAAAGACAGAGTCTGTGGCAACCCATTCAGGACCCCTTCTGTCTCTCTCAGACAGAAGCTTTCTTTCTCTCAATAAATAAATTCTGCTCTTAATATCTGTTGTTCCTAAAATTCATTCTTCGATTTTAGAGAACACAAAGTCATATCGGACATCTAGTAGGTCCGGAGTTTCTTCCCCTTATATCATTACTATATAACCTTTGGCATTTTCTGAATTACAAAAAAGTGTAATCTACCTATATAATTTCCTCTTACTTCCCATTTGAATTCCTTATGTATAACATTTTTATTAAGTTTTTGTAACGCCATCCATTTCATTTATTTTCAATTTCTTTCATGCTATTTCTCATGATATTTCCCCATGAGGAAGTATATTAAATGAATTTCTCTTAAAGGGAGGACGCTTAAGGTGAAAACAATTGTCTTCTCAAATGCACAATACATTATAAGGAAATGATGCCTGTCACTGCATTCATTCTTTTGGTATTAAGAGCAAGCGCGTTATGATGAGACGAGGGACCCAACAGAATCTGTCTTATACAACTGTTCTAGGAAACGCCTTTATTTGTACTAAGCTATCCCGCACTTAAACTTTGGATTTATGCTCCTCCTGAGGGCGAGGCTTAGCACACACAAGCGTCCCCTTTTTAATAAATTAATGCTAGGCTCACTTAGCTCTTTGGGGATGTAGTTTTAGCAGAAAGCAGATAGGCCTTCTTTCTTGCCCTTCTTTGGCCGCCCTGAGCGGATTTTCACGCTGTGGGGAAAGAGGCAGTGACAGCGGACAGAAGGCCGGGCGGCGGGCGGCGGGCAGCGACCCGCTTCCTCCTCTAACCCTGCTCAGCCCACGGTGCCAGTAAGTGACCTTCCTGCCTTGGCGGGCTCGGGCCTCTCCTGTGCAGAAAATTAGGACGACATCTGAGGAGGTCTGGGACAAGGACAACTGTCCACCAGGGACCAGGTCAAGCTCGTAAACCAATTTTCACTTGTGAACAAGGCCGGAGTCCAGCCCGCAGCCTCCCGAGGCGATGCCCGCAGCGCCTCATTAACCCGCTAAGCCCTCCGCTCGCTGCCCTGAGAATTAGCCGCATTCTCAAATGTGGTCTTGGCCTGCGCCGCCCCGACCCGGGCTGGCTTCTGCTGGGAGGGCGGCGGAATGTGGAGCAGGTCTCTCAACAAGGCTTCAGGGCAGAGCGCTTTCGGATTTTCAGCTGAAAGCAACAGCAGTCTGCATTGGGTCCCGTCTCATCATCATCGTTAGCGGGGAAAAGCACAATCTGAAGCCTCTTGCGATGTGCTGTCAACCTGATATCTCGTAATTTTAATATGAAATACTGTGCTTAATAATTAATAGCTTCAACTCTGTAGGTGGGATCTGAATTTGCTTCCCAAAAAAGAAATTCCTCTGAACTATAATATTCTTTGAGACTCCAACATCTTATGAAGTTTCTCCTCAATCAGTCTCCTTGCCTTCTTATTTAAATGATCTGCCATAAAATGAGTCTGGATCAAAAGCTGCAAGTTTAAAATATACAACAAAAAGCTGCTTCTGGGTGAAGAGTTTGGATCCAAATCAAAATGCTTCTGTGGCCGGGCCATTATCAAATGCGGTTAACTGCTGGGAAACGCTGATGCTCAAAAGATACGGGGGAAAGGAGGAAAAGGCACCTGCTTTCTCACGCTGCTCGCTGTTCGTCGTCTTGATAAAAATGCAAGGCGACGTATGCAGAGACCGTGTGGAAACACCATTCACATGGTAATTCCTTTGTGTCTGAATAATTTCTTTTCAGGTGCTGGACTGAATACCAGACTCTGGGAAGATTTGAGCATCTCCCTGCCTTAAGGTCTTCTCGGACCGTATTTCACTGTCTGGCTCACTTTGTTTTTCAGTCAAAGAAGATTACTTTGCTGGATCTTGAGAAAGGAGGTATTGCCACTGGGTTTTCCTGAATCACAAGCCACGATATGGATGAGTGTTACTAACAGTGTAGCCAGGGAAGGAACTGCAGTTCTCTCAGCCAAAAATCTTTCAATTAAAAGCTGCTTAACAAGAATGTTGGGGTAGACTCAGGAAACTCCCCATGAATCACGCCTATGGTAAATTAGGACACTCCCAGTGGCAAGTTCCAATTATGTGCTGTTTTTCCTTAATAGTCAGTGCACTGTCTGCTTGCTCAAATAATATTTACCAGGCTGCTGTTCAAATGTAAAAACTGTGAGTGGTATTCTAATTATAGCAAGAAAAGCTTAAATAGTTAAAAAGTAATTTTGGAAGTGTGTTAATCAGCATTCCAATACTGTAACAAAATGCCTGAGATAAGTGATTCAAAAATAGAGAAAGTATATTTTTGCTTCTGGTTTCAGAAGTTTCTACCCTAAGTGGGCTGACTCCATAAACTCTGGGCCTATGGATAGGCAGCACATCATGGTATGGAATGGGGATGGAGCGGCCTCCTCACCTCATAGCTGGGATTCAAAAGACAGCAGCAGGAAGCGGCTGGAATCACAGAAACACCTAAAGGTGCATCGCGTGACCTGAAGACCTCAACGGGCTCCCTGCTTTAAGTTTCTGGTTCCCAGTTGCCAAGCTGGGAGATCCACTGTTAACACGTGGGCCTTCGGAGATGTTCCAGATTGATGCATACAAAATTCTTGATAAAAACTGAAGCATACTGAACACAGAAAGAAAATACATATGTAAGTACCTGTGAGATATTAGATGAAAAATAGCTTGAAGGTCTATCTCATATTAAATTACAACCAGTTCCTAAGGACTCACTTGCAACTCCATGTTGAAAAGGATGGTGAGACTATGGCTAACCTTTGAAGGCATAAATTCTTTGGTACATCATTAATGTTTGCCATTTATGCAAAAGGTGGGAATAGCGTCTTTGTGCCCATTGCTTCTGATGTGACTCTGGAAAGCCATTTGTTCTTGGAATGATGGGGAAATGCGCATGGAAAACAGCTGGTGCAAACAGTGTTACAAAGGCCACACACCTGTTGGATTGTTTTAAATTCACCAATGCCTTCTTTTCAAGATAGCGTTCTCCATTCCCCAGCTCACTTTAGATGCAGCCAAGATATTCATGCTCCTAGTTTTGCCTTCAACGACGTCATGTCATTGGCTTGAAATCAGCATAGTGAGAATGTTTACATCAAACAAATTGGTGAACACCCCCCCCAAAAAAAAACACAATTTATTGTTATGTTGATTTCTTAGACTAGAGCTAAAAACTTCTGTAAAGGTCCAGATAGTAAACATTTCAAGTTTGTCTACTGAATGTTTTGTCTTTCTTGCTACTGTTTTATTCTTGTATGAAGCAATCATAGACAATACATAAATGAATAGGTATGGCTGTGTTCCACAAAAACTGAAATTTCAGAACCAAGAGGTCAGCTCACTGGCTGTAATTTGCATGTTTGTTATAAAATAAAAAGCAATAGAAAAATGTTAAGCATATCAATTAAGCTTAACAGTGTGCCATAATTGTAGCCATCACTACACAAATTGCATGAAATTTGTGATGCTATTATTTCTGTTTGAAAACTATAATTTGATTCAGTAAGGATACATGTCAAATGGACTCAGAAGCAAATTCGAACACCAGTTGGAGTGGAGATTTGGGAATTAGTAGAAATAATACATTGGATTTGAGTGGACCACGGTTTTACACTCTTGTGTGTAGGACACTCCCAGAGTAAGTAGTAGCAGATGATTCATGAAGATGCCAAGAAGCCTCCCCATTGTTTAGAAAACTTTCATGGAATGGAAAACCTGATTTTTTCTCTATGTAATACGCTCAGGGTGAGAAACTAGTTTGTATGTTTACATTTTACACTATTGGATTATTTCTTCTAATAAGTGAATATGAAATGACAGAATGTCAAAATTTTATAACTCCTATTAAATTAATAGATCTCAGCAATTATCACAGATGGCTGAAAACATCTATAGGAGAGATAACTCCTGATTTATTTTGTAGTTTCTGACTTGATCATACAGCATCCTTTATGAAAACAAATTGCCCTAATAATCAAACCTAAGTATGATTAAATCACTACATCTATCTGTAAATTTATTTTAAAAATAAAGTAGACCAAAGTACATTTTAAATACGCCATGGATGCGCAATCAGCAAAATTCATACTGTGGCAAACCACATGAGATGATGCAGTTTCTTCGACAAGCCCACAACAATTGCAAGGAAATATAATGAGATGGATAAAAAAGTACAGAATTAATGACACTTGAAAATCAAATTATGCATCTGCAAAGTTGTCATGTAAACTGGATTGCAATTAAAGAAAATCAATTGGTGAAATATGAGCAAGTGGATATTTGGTGACAAAAATTATTGCTATTATATACATATATATTTTTTTTTCTTTTTTTTTTGTGGCACCTGGGTTCAAGCTCACAACCTTGTGCCTGACCAGACAGGCGCTTAAGCCACTGAGCCAAACTCCCAGCACTAGTTTTTGAGGCAGGGTCGCACTACGTAGCTCAGGCCTGCCTTGCACTGGTGTTGTAGCCCAAACTGGCTTTGAACTCACAATGCTCTACCTACCTCAGCCTCCTGAGTGCTGGGTGCTATTATATTTTAAGCATGTGGTTATGGAATGCTTATACAACTAAATTCATGTCATCTAGAGATACCTATGGAAAAGTTTTTTTAAGTAAAATGATACATAGGATGTATATCATATATCATTTTACTTACATATAATATATATTCTCTATATATAGAATATACATATTCTCTTTATATATGTTTATATACACAATATATATTATTTGTGGTTTTAAATTAAGGGGAGAGGATAGTCACATGAATAATTGGCCTTGAGTTGATAATTATAGAAGCCGATGATAGCACTGTAATCATTATAGCATTATACTGTCATGATACTATTACCTCTACTTTGTGTATTTTTGAAATTTTCTATAATAAAATAGAAAGGTTTAAAAATGCAGACTCTCATGTAGTTGTAAAGTTAGGCTTCTCGTAGACCCTTCACCTTGAGGATGGAGTTTCAGAAACTAGTGTCAACTTTTTTAGCAATGCTCAAACCAGTTGGTTAAGCAACTTATGTGATACGTCACTAGTTCTTTTATTCCTATTATGTCTTCAAGAACCTTAAAACTGTTTATCTTGTCTAAAACCTCCTTCCGCATCCTCGCTCCTCGCCTGCGCGGTTTGCAGTAATTCCCAGAGAACGCCTGAAGACGCTGCGCACCGTGTCCCGCCCCCAGAGCCCATGCCAGAACACCGCTCCTTGGAGTTCTGTCTAGGTGCCATTCTCCAACTCGCGCACTGATTACCAAGCACCTCAAGCCTGCTCAGAGCGATGCATTTGTTCAGAAGCTTCCCCTTTTACCTGATGTTATTGTCCCTTAAATTCATTATTTTTTGCTGTTATTTCTCTTATACAAAAGTTTATTCCCACTTGCCTTGAGAGCTACCATCACATTTCTTTGCTCCGATTTACAATAAAACTTTCCAGAAGAGACATCTATGTGTATCACCGCCAATTTCTCTTTTCCTGCAGTCTCTGAAATCTGCTTAGTTTGGGCTCTCCCTCCAGGACTATTTCACCAAAAACTGGTCTTTCTGAGGCTGGCTACAGCTTCCTTTTGCTAGACTATGGGTCAGCTTTTGTTCTTGGAGTACTTGGTGTTCTGTAGCATTTGACAGCATTGCCTGCTGCATCTTCCCTCATCAAGAGGTCTTATCTGTGTCCTCCACACTAAACTAGCTATGGACTTCTGCAATTCAATCAGTGGCAATACCCTGGCAGTCATTTCATGGCCTACGTCCAGTCCACAGGAGATTTGGCTGGGTCAGCCTCTATGACGCCTCTCAGGCCTGGCTGCACTCAGCCGGACAGCCCTGCGGTTTGCGCCGCTGTTTTCACCGGAGTTCCTTTAATGCCCCTGGAGTGGCCTTTCCTGGCTCTTCAGCAGCCCCTTCTAACACAGTCGCCCCAGTGCTCTTTTGAAAGGGTGAGGTGTGCCATAGCACGTACCTGCTTTATACCCTAAGATTGCTTCCTACTTTACTCAGGGAAGAGACACGAGTCCTGGAACAGGGAAACGCTCTGAATTTCCATCCTGCCGCATCCGCCTGTGCTTCACCTGCTGCGCCACAGCCTCAACGCCCTTGCCAGTTCTCTTTTCTCCTCTCTGCTGCTTTAGCTGTTCCTTCTGCCTGAAAATTTCTTTTCCAGATATAATAATTTGGATAACTCCAAAATCTTCTTCAAGACTGCTTAAGAAAGTTGTCCTATCCACTCTGTTTTAAAAAACACTTTCTAATGGAAAAAGAAAGAAAGATGATACAGAATTTCAAACAAAATAACAAGAGACTAACAATGGTTAATATATTGGGTACTGTTATCTTCAAAGTAGTTGTTCAGTCCACTAGATTTTAGCCTGCTTTTTGCGATTCCTTTTGATACTGCATTTCCAGCTTTTCTTTTTTGTATATAGTGCTTTTCTTTTCTTTTTGTTGCCAATTCAATAGGTTTGTTAACATGTTTACAGTTTTTTTATCTTGACTAGAATGTGGCAAAAAATCACACTTGTCTTTCTTCACAGATTTATCTTACTTACAAAAGTTCTCAACACATAGTCATTAACAATTATCTGTTAGATTAAATTTTCAAGTTCTGAAAAAAATATTCAATCAGAAATTCATTGAGGCAAAAATGTTAAGTGATTTAAATCCAACACACATGCTTAAATATTGAATGGTTTCTTTTACATGAGAAGCTCAAAGTATAAATAAAGGACCGTATAACAGACACATGGTAAGAAACAGGGAGACAGATCTGCAAACGGGAAGGGGAACAAGAGATGGAGGACAAGGGAGGGAGGAGAGGGGATGTGAAAGGAATTAAGATGTATTACGTACAGGCATCAATTTCCCGAGATGGATGTCATCATTATTTGCTGCCAACACATACTAACAAAAATAAAATTAAAAAACAAAATAAAATGCACAACTGATACTAAAACAGTCCAAAAAATTCCACAGTTGTGTCTTTTTGATATAGTCATTTGTATAACAGTCATCCAAATAACATTTACCAAAAAATAATTTACATTTGAAGGAACAGTTTGTTGTGTATTTTCCTCACAAAGTTTGCTTTCTAAGGTAAGAATTGATGGTGACTTACAACTTACATGTGTTTCATATGCACATGATAGTCAGAAGTCAGGGGAAAGAGGTTAGAAGAATATTAAATGTTTGGGCAAGTGCAGAAAGAAATATTGGTTATAGGGATTTGAGAAAAAATTATATAGGGAAGTCACAATTATGATGCCTTTCAAAATACAAGAGTTAGGGCCTGGATTAGAAAATAATGATAAAATGAAATTTTGAGGTACTGTACATCATCTCCACAATTTTTCTTGAGAAACTTCTGATGGCCATGGTCTTTAATGACTTAGGGATTAAAAATTCTAGCACTTTTCTTACAAGATTATGTTACAGTTATATGAAGTTATTAAATTTTAAAGATCTCTTCAACTCTTTATATTATACTGGAGAGTGCTACTTACACCACAATTATCTATCTCAAGAAGAGCAAGATCTCACTGGGGAATACGTTTTAAACTCTAAATAGAATAGTATTCAACTTATATGTGAGAGTTATTTGATATCTTAAATGAAGAGGGTAGTTAATTGTTTCAAGATACTGTCTTTCCATAACTAAAACGATGGTGGATAACAGCACTTTAACAATTTTAATAAAAGTTTTTTTACTTATAGTCCCTTACGTTACCTTACCTTCCTAGTAAAATACAGGATTGTCACTTAGCATTTGCTGTCTGCTTGGAATACTGGTTAGACTAACTCTAAATGGGGCAACCACATTTAAGAACATGTAATTAGATATTATGTCAGAGGTTATGTCCTGTAAAGGAATTAGTTTGATATCAAACTAGCTAGCAGGCATGTGGGTAGCCGAGTTGAATCATACATGAGGAAAATGTTTGGCAATCAATTTGGGAATATCTTGTAGGGATGGTTGTTTTGGCTTTGGCTCTCCATAACAATCTCCAGGAGAAAAACAGTGTCTCCATCCTATGATTACAATCCAAGCTGTCCACCAAGTTGTGGTTTGCATTGGAAATTTTCATTCCTTCTGGAAAACTGTTTGTTTATATTTTTCAAAATTACCCATGAGAGTCCTGAATTCTAATGCCAATTAGATGAGATTTCCTAAGCTGTAGTCTGAAAAGAAAGAAAAAGAATTCCAAAACATTAGCCATAATAAATAGGTTTTATAAAAGTTTTAAATCCCACCATGGTTAATCAGTTTGAACAAGACATTTAAACTGTAAATAGCATTTTAAAGTAAACAGAGCTTTACACAATGTGACAGCTAGAATTACATTTTCTGCTTCTGAGTGTGAGGAAATTACTGTACCAAAAAAGTGCCTGCTATTTAAAGACGTCTCGCTCCAGACACAGTTAACAACTGAGATCTGCAGTAGGCAGGCCGCTGGAGCGTCTCATCAGCAGATTATGCACTGTACATCAGAACCAGATGTACTCTTGGAAGTCTCGCATGACAACATTATTTTGCAATTTTCCAATTAAGGTACTGTTAAAACTGAAAGCAGAGCTGAATCAACAAGTCGACTGTATTACCTCGGTCTTGGACAATTACAGTGATAAGTTTTGGGCACACCTACTGATTGATTTTCATTGGTATTTTGATGTAAACTTGAAATGCTAATCTTTCCCCTTTCCTCTCCAGTATCTAAGGAATTCACAGAGTTACTAATTTTACTGATCACTCAAGTTTTAGAGCACTTAGATTTTAACAGGTCATTGCCATATACTGCTTGGAATATTCAGTCACAACAGAAGTTTTACAAAGCAAACAAAAAAATGGAAAAAATCATTCTTGATAGTCATTAAGAAGAAATATATAACTATGGATGTATACTGTAAAGAATAAGTTAAGGTAGCATAAAATTGTAAATGAACATATTTATTGGGATGATATGGGATAAAATATAGCGGTACCTCAGTTGACAAATTTAGTTCTTTCTGTGATTCTGGTTGCAAACCGAACTGACAGAGAGCCAAATTAAGTTTTCACACAAGGTCAACGTTGAACTTAACCTTTGAATTTGATTTGGTTCTTGTCCAGTTTGGTTTGTGACCAGAATAGTGGAAAGAATTAAGTTCGTGAACTGAAGTTCCAGTAGGCATATGAGAAAAGGGCATGGTTATTTGCTCTCAAATTACTGCTGTGGTTCACGTTAGATGGGTTGCTGTGATTATTATAAATCAATTGCTAGTTCAATTATTTAAATATGGGATAGCCAAAAAATCACGTTTTTCATTAATTTTTGTAAGACAATATAACAGGAAATATAAAATATATTCATTTTATTAATGATTCTATGTATCGTATATTTTAAAACATTCAATGCACAGTGCAAAGTTACAGTTTGGACAGTAGCATTTAGTCTCTTTCTGGGCTCTTCTTGCATTATTGTCCTTCTTTGAACAACACACTTTACACTGCTGTGTTGGCCTTTCCTTTTTTTCTATGAGTGGCGCAATTTCAATAGAATATCTGCCCACTAAGCATAAGGGTGAAGACACTGATGATGGATTTTCTGGCTGGCATTTCACTATCCCATATTTTTCAATTATTTGATCTATTAGACTTAATCTAAATTGTAAATGACTTTTGACCCCCCTGTTTTGAATAAGCAATAAATGAGTTCCATGTTGTTTGGTCCAGAAGGTGCATAAGTATTTTATAATAATATTTTTTCCTTGCTGCTTGATTGCAGGCTAGTTTATTAGATGTTGGTCAACTCTGCCAACACCACCCATAGAATTATTATAATCCTTGACCACTGTTGGAATATTTTTAAATTTTGTTTCTTGTTTTACGTTCTATTATTTCCATAGTATGACTAGTTGACAGTAAGAAGGGTTTTTTTGCCTTTCCATTTCATAACAGACCTTTCCTCGCCGATATCTAACCCTTCTCCCTCGTCAGTTCTCTCTTTTGCAGATCTTCGGGCTTCCTTCCTACTCAGTCTCAGTGTCCCGTGTGTCTGTTTTGTATTTTAAAAGAACAACGTTGAAAAAGTATAAAAATTACACATAATGTATTTATGGCAAACATTTTTATAGATTGCAGCACAAAATTTTAGGTTATTTTTCACAAAGTAAACATGAATTAGTAAAAGAAAATAAGCAGAACTTATTAGGTTTTACTAGAAGCAAACATCAAAGTTGAATACAACTTTATAAATAAAATGTATGCAGAAAAAAGCAGCCAATGTAAAACAAATAAACACACATTAGAGTGTATCTCATATAAACAAGAACTGACTGAATGACTCCTGCCCCAGCAGTCAGTATGTAAGCAAATGCGTGGCCCTCGCAGTGCTCAGAATGTACTATGAAGTGGTTAACACTAGTTTACTAACCATAAAACGTTCTGCTGTTTTTTGAAACAAAAAAAAGTTTAAAAGTAAAATTTTGATATGCTATTGACGTTCTCTCTGCAATTTCTTTATAGAAAAAATTTATATTCTGACTACTTCAATTAAACGACGTACTGAATCTTCCCGAACTGAAAGGGAAAGAAAAGCTGCAAGTTGCCCTCACCCATGGTTGTCAGTTTCAAATACGTTTCAAGGAAAATCATTTTTTCCAATTTTAAAAATCATGACCACGTGTTCTTTTGGGCACCACATGTTAATTTTCATACAAACTTCTCTAGAAATTCTGTGTTTCAGAAACAGTTCTAAAATTTTTCTACACCCACAGTAGTTTCCTTAGATGTTAATATATACACTTTTAGATCCATAAGGATTAGGTCTAGAAATGTGCATTACAAAGGGATAAAACTTTCATGACATCATTTTCTCTAAGAAGACTGGTGATTTTCAAAATGGCCTGAGATGACTGATTCCTTGATATTCACACAGTTACAAATCTTCATGAAGAAGGAGAGGAAATTTTTCTTCCATTTTTTTTTTCTTTATAAACACAGGTTGGAACAGACTAAAACAAGAGAGAAGAACCCCAGGTCATATTTTACTAATTTGCAGTTAAAAATAAGGGAAAAAAACTTCATTCGGTTAGCTTATCCTTGTCTAAATTTCTTTGGATGATTGCAATTTTATTAGTTAAAAATACTGTCATACGGGTTGAGGTTTTTATGGGAAGGGAAAGCATGCACAGCATTATGAAAAACAGACGTACATTTAAAGCATTGCCATTTGTTTGACATGAATTGAAAAAGGGCAACATGGCTATGTTTTGAAGTCTTCAGTCCTCATGAATTACTTTATAAATTGTGTGATTAAAACCAAACCACAAACTAATTTTTCCAGTACACTATTTCTGTGATCTTGAAATTCAAGCATATATTAAGGGAAGCTAAATCTTTACATTTCAAAGTTACATTTTCAGAACTTCATGCAAAAAATAAATTCTAGGACTTGTTATTGTTTTCATCTTTCATCTTCTACAATCTTTTAAATATTTATTTATGTATTTGTTTGGAGAGTCTTTTAAGTCTATATATCTTATAGAGGTTGGAAATTGTGAAATCATTACCAAACATAAAAATATCTTCTGGATTTGGATCAAATTTCCAAATCTATGAAATTGAATAGTTTCTCATATTGGGAAAATCTGTTCCCCCCCCCACACACACTTTCAAAGGGGAAGAATAAGCCAAGTAGCCCTAGAATTTTTGCCATGGACATATGAATATAATGTGATCTTTTTCTAAAATGCACTTAATGTAGGAAATACAGCAACATTTAATTTCAAGCATAATTGATACTTTATGTACTCACTGGCTGTTCATGAGTAAAACATCACAGAAAGCCTACCTGTGATGGACAATCTAATAACCACGGTCTCAGTGGGTAAATGACGCCAATTCCACCAAAATCACATTATTATACTTAGATCCAGGCGAACCACAGAGAGTTTTTTCTATATTCATAATTATAAAATTAGATTATTTTTATCTTAAAGCATACTTTCAGAAACATTTTCTCTATGGTATATTATTAAAGAATCATGGTTTCTTAAAGTTGCTTTGTAAGCCAAGGAACCCACATGGTTTCCATTATAGGAAAAATGGTTTCTGTGTATAAGTTTCTGCCACACTTTAAGCCAAGGCCAAGGAATTACATTCCATATCAAAAATGATATTTAGGAAGTGAAGAGAATACAATTACAAAACAAACTCTACTAAAGTAATTCATGAGAAATGATATTGAATACTAGGAAAAATGTTTTTATTACTTTCAGTAATAAACCTGCTCTTTCGTGAGTTGAAGTCAACATTCAGACAAGGATTGAGAAAATACCCTCTCTATAGGACCATCATTTACTAAGAAGGAAAGGGGAGAGGAGACGGTCTTATTCCTTCCTACATTTGGTAATATATACATCATCTTTTATCCTCATGTCAGATTTATATATGCTAACAAAATGGTAAAAATACATGAACAAGCAAGTTGGGCATACAAGGTTTGGTATCTATGACTGCGAACTTTGGTAAAATGCTTATATTTCTTGTGTTTTTATTTCTCTTTTACAATACTAGAAATGTCAATTTGTCCACTCAATGCTGTGACAAGAAATGAGTGCATATGACTGCCAAAGACACAGCTCGTGGTGAGGCAGTGAACACAGGTGGTGAGATTACTCAACCAAACAGATGCTAGCACACCGCCACTCATAAAGGGCTTTGATTACATTTATTTTGTGTTTTGTTACACTCATAGGTAGATGCTGAACAAGAAAGCCTTTCTACCACAAACACAAAGAACGTGCTCTGGAAGGATGTTTACTGTAGCTTTTATCTGAATCTAGCGGTGGAAGAATTTCTTACTTGTTCTTTCTCAGAAATATTTTTGCTTTGTGAAGATCTACAGTGGTTTTTTTGGATAGTGTTATGTTTTGGGTCTGGATGTCTCCCCAAAACCTCATGTGGTCATGGAGGCAGGATTCTAGAGTTTGTGAATGACTCATGGTCCAACGCTGGGATTATGGGTGTGAGTGCCACACCCAAGTGTGTGTGACCTACACACAGTATAAGGGACAGAAAGAGTCCTCTCGCCGTGCTCCTCCCCTCTTGCTCTTGTTGCCTGTGCTGTTTTCCACCACCATGACTGTTGCCCTCTGTCGTGTGCCAGTCCACCTCGGAGCCAGCTGGTTATAGACTGAAATCTCCATAAACTGTGAGCTGCATAAACCTTTCCTTCCTTCACTTTGGGTGTTGGGTATTTTGTTCCAACAACAAGAGAAAAGTAACCAAGACAGACAATTATTCAACCTACTCCTCCTCCCAATATTCAAATACAGTGACAACACAGCTAGAGTAAGATATTAGATTTGGGGCCGGGGATTTAGCTCAGTGGCATAAGCGCCTGGCTGGCAAGCATGAAGTCTTGAGTTCAATACATGGTACAAAAAAACCCAAAAAAACAAAAAAAAATAAAAATAAAAAGATATTAGATTTGTCCTTAGTTCTGACATGCAATACTATTGGTTTTTGGAATTTTAATAGGGAGAGATAGTAGAAATAAATTTTAGTGCCCAATATAATAAGTACCAAATCACTGTTTCATACTCTATACTGACCTGATCTATGGAGTCACTCTTAGTAACGAGTTTTATTGCTTCCCTGAACTTTGAACATAGGCTCTCGATTCTCTTAAAAGCATCCTGGGCAAACTACATTTGATTGTTAATCTTCTCACTCTAAGAAGATGTATGGGTTCATGATGCAAATTGGCTCATCCTCATTTCAATAACTTAGAGACACATAACAAGCATTAAAATTAGATTTAATCACTAAGTTAATGATGATGAAAAAAGTTCCATGGTTCTTTTCAAGCAGTTGGCTGTGTTGAGAAATCAATGTTGGATCATGTGAACTTCAAAACATGTGGTGATTGGATTGGACGTGTAATATGTAATAATGGTCTCCCTTAATCTTTTTTATGAACTATATAATAGAAAAAATAAGTCCTGAAGCACTGTGAGTCTTATAACTATATACGTATTTTCTAAATTGGAGTATAAAGTCATTATAAAATTTAACTCTAATCTGATGATTGCAGATGTGTAATAACTGATGAAAAATAGTTTAAATACTTTTTGAAAAACTCATTTTTCCCATAGTATTGAATAATGAAGCATAAGATAAACACAATCTTCTGTGTGCTCTTAGGGAAAAAGAAGGATTCTATATAGTTTAACCTTCTACAGTCTCTCTTTAAAAAAATAGCTTTGGTTGGCAATAGATAATTTCATATTTTAAAAAGGAAAGGTCAGGTGTATTTCTAGAATTTTTCCAGCTTGTAAAAAAAGCAAAGAGAAATGATCCAATTGCTGACTGATGTCTAACTCTGTAGTTCCTCTTCTGTACACAAATTATAAAAAATATTACATTATTTTGATTTTTTTAACATAGACTATTGATATTCAGAGGATGAATGTGAGTGGTGTGGGTTTAAGAATGATATTTACTGGTTATGAACAATCATCAAACAGTTAGTTTCCAAATAACATTTTCCTAATTTGCTAGGGTGGTCACAGGTCTCACTGTTGGTTGAAAGTGGGGAAAGAGACATCTTCATAGGCCCAGGAAAAACTAACTGCTGTCGGAATGAACTATAGTTAGAAGCCGGGAAAATGCATGGCAGGAGAGCATTCCAATGTCGGACT
Organism: Dasyprocta punctata; assembly: GCA_004363535.1. Taxonomy (NCBI): domain Eukaryota; kingdom Metazoa; phylum Chordata; class Mammalia; order Rodentia; family Dasyproctidae; genus Dasyprocta; species Dasyprocta punctata. Next base: position 109,748 of record RJWM01001215.1, read on the forward strand.
TCTGACAGAGGAGACTGTGAAGCCTGAGAGAAGAAAGCACATGAAATAACCATGACCACTGCTACAGCCTGATGATCGGAGACATGGCGCAGGGACTGAAACCCATGTGGGACTGGTGACCGCATAGCATGAAGAAGGCAGAGAGTTGAGCTCTGGAAGACTGCAGTAGCCAGAAATTGTGGGGTAGAACATGAGAACGGATAGACTCACACACAGAGAAAGACCCAGAGAGATGCAGCCGACTTGTTGAAATTGTAGCAAAATGCAAAGATAAAGTCAGGGGTGGAGCATTTTTGTATTCACATGGAGATGAAAATAATTCATATTCACAAAAACAAGATTTGAGAGACCTCAGCATACATGGAGATACTGGATAAAGTTGTGTGACTATAATAAAAACAAATTAGCCTTAAAATCAAAGTTTCTCTGGACACTTTAACAAAGGTTGAAAAAAAAGATTTTTAATGTGCTCTGTATTTATCATTTATCAGGGAAATGCCAATCAAAACTACTATGAGATACCATGTCACACCCATTAGGAAACCTATCACCAAAATATCAAAAGGTAACAAATGTTGGTAAGGTGTCTCAGTTACTTTATTTTCATTGCTGATATGAAATACCTGACAAGGTACCCAAAGTTAAGGAAGGAAAGGTTTATTTAGCTCACAGCTGTGGAGGTTTCAGTCTGAATCAGCTGGCTCTGAGGCAGGGCGGCGTGGCACAGGAGCAGCAGTTCACAGTGGCAAAAGACAGCAAAAGCAACAAGATCAAAAAGAGAAAAGCACAAGAGAAGACTCTTTCTGTCCCGTATAGAGTATTTAGGCTACCGCACCCCAGGACGGGTGTAGCACTCACACCCGTAATCCAAGCACCGGACCATGAATGAGTCACAAACTCTAGAAGCCCAGCCCATGACTGCATGAGGCTTTGAGGGGACATCCAGACTCAAACCATAACACAAGGGTATGGAAAAAAAGAGAAGTCTTGGATGCTGTTAATAGGAATGGAGATTGATACAACCATCGGAGGAAGCAATACACACATTTCTAAAGAAATTTAAAAAAGAATTACAGTACGAATCAGCAGTCTCTTTTTTGGAATAAACCTGAAAGACCTGACATTGCTACCTTGGGACACCTGCATTTCCATGTTCGTCATAGCATTATTTACAATAGCTACAAAATAGGGAAGTTGCCTGTCTACATATCAAGAGTGAGTAGATAAAGAAATTCAGTGCTAAGAAAAACAAGTTCTATCATTTACCACACATGTATGAATTGGATGACATTATGCTACGTGAAATAAGACACGGAAAAGCAACCCCTCAGTAACATGTAGAATTTAATTTTAAAGACTGAAATGCACAGAGTTAAAGAGCAAAATCACAGTTACAAGAATATCTGAGTCAGGAAATACATGCAGAATGAACAAGCCTAGAGACCTATTGTATAAGAGTACAATCAGCGACAAGATTACACACACAGCGGTCGTGCTAAGGGAGTACACTGTAGCTTCCCTCACGACCGAAACCAGAACAGAAACGAAAGGGTAGTTTTATGAGCTGACGCATGTGTTCATTTACTTCACTAGTTACTATTTATGTTTTGTAATTTCATATTGCTAGGTATTCCCAATAAAATTTAACTGTAATAAAATCAATTTTTAAAAATAATTGTCTTCTTAAGAAGATATAAAATCAAAAGATTGGTACTATCAATATTTGACTTAACTCCAAATCAAAATACATGAGTCTTTAATGCAAAGAGTCCTTACTATACAAGAAGAAATTCCAGCATCCCATTAAAAATCACAGTCCTTGGCAATTAGAGGAAGAAAAATATCTATTTTAATTAGGAGAAAAGAGTCAACAGAAGTAAATGTACAAATAAGATGCATAAAAGAATCATATAATATACAAAATCTTTAAGTAACCGTAGCCCTTGCGTTTCCGTCTCGTCTAACTAGGGTTCAGAAACTTTTCCTTCATTTTTACTCTTCCAAAAAGAAAAAAAAGAATGACGAAACTAAAAGCCAATAATTTTTTTACATGTATGAGAGAACTGGAGTTACAGGGAAAGCCCAGAGCAATTTAAAAACCAGAGACGAAGTTATTGATTCACAACCATAGCTTAGCAGGGTGAAACCCAGTGCAGGGGCCGTTCTTGGCAGGAAGGCTGAAGTGTCAGATGCCAGGGCGGACCGGCTTGAGAGTTAGGCAGCGTGGCAGGCTCCAGCCTTGCGGTGAGAGCGGCGCAAGTCATGCACTTAGTACTTCTGCAATGTTTCCAGAGTGAAAACTGGAGAAAAGTTCCCTCTTGCTTTCAACATGAACAGAAAATAAGCGTTTTCATGTACACCCTGTGCATTTGGTTCTTCTCTTAATAAAGTGCTACCCTCAAAAGAAACTAACGTGACACAGCCAAAGTCAACTTGGGTCTTGCCACAGCCTAACCATCTCAGAGAATGGGAAGTATCTGTCTCCAGCTTCCTGTAAAATTTGCCGTGGGAGAGGGAGACATTCGAACTCAGAACTTCCTAACTACTTATCTCACCACAGAGGGAGAGGGGGTAGTTTAGAAGCCAGAGGCACAATGTCAGTAAATCATTGAGATTTAATTACAAGAATTAATCAGGATTTCTTCACCCTCATAAATTACTACCATATCAATAGTCTTCTGTATAAGCTAAAGGAAATGAAGCCCTATTTTAAGAAGACTCTCCAGGATAAAAACTAAAGGATTACATATAGCAGATTATATTCAACCTGCAAAAAAAAAATCAAAGAAAAGAGAATCTTGAGAATCCAGAGAAGGAAATAATTCTACTTACAGAACAAGGGTAAGGATTACCCTGAACATTTCTTCAGAAGCAACAGAAGCAGAAGTGAGTGGAATGAAACATTTAGTGTTGAGCAAAAGTTTTACCAACCTAGAATCTGCAGCCAGCGAAATTATCCTTTAAAATTCAAAAACCCAAATACTTTCTCAAACAAAAGTTAATGGAATTGTCAGTAGTACACCAATTTTACAGGAATACCAAAAATGTGATGTGATAATATCTTAATGTACACTCTGGCAAGTTAAATTTATGTATGCCAAATCTTAGAGCAATCACAAAAATAAAACAATATAATCATAAAATTAATATTTTGCACTTAATGATCTAAAGAATAATAGACACAGAATATTGGAAGCAGAAACAGAGAAGAAATAGAATAAATATAAAACAGATGGAAATATGGTAGATTTAATCTTAACAGTATTGATGTGCACATTGGATATAATGTGCTACCCAACAGTAAGTTATATTTGGCTATTGCATATATGATTTATGGCTAGATCAGATTGAAACTTGACATTAGTGTAAAATAGGCAGCAAATTTCAAATGGTAAGTATTGTTAGAATACTGACAAATATCTCATTCATATGTATCTTCATTAATTATGTAAATGGCAATACTTTTGATATTTTGCATAAAGTGATATATTTAAATACTGTTTCATCAAATTTTTGTTGTATGCTATTATTTCTTAAATTACAAATGCAGATATTTGTAGGTCACATTTTTATTACATGTGATTACTTACAACATTCTGCCTCTACACTGAGAATTACAGTACTTGAATAAAGGAGATGAAAGAGGATATCAGAAAATGGAAAGATATCCTCTTGGGTAGGAAGCACCAATACAGTGAAAATGGCCATACTTCCTAAACAGTTATACAGATTTAATGCAATTCTGATCAAAATTCCCATAGCTTATTTCACAAAATTGAAGAAAAAAATCCTAAAATTAACAGAACCAGAAAAGAAACAGCAAAGGCAATTCTGTACAACAAAGGCAAGGCAGTAGCACCACAATCTCTGACTTGAAATTATACTATGAAGCTACTGTGATAAAAACAGCATGATACTGGCAAAAAAAAATCAGACCTGAAGATCAAAAGAACCAATGAAAGATACAGAAACAACTCCAGACATACTCAATCACCTTACTTTTAACAATGGTGCCAAAAACATTCACTGGAAGAAAGATGGCTTCTTTAATAAGTAGTGTTGGAAAAACTGACTTTGCACATGCTGAAGATTAAAATTAGACCCATCAGCCAGGCGTGGTGGCGCACACCTTTAATCCCAGCACTCGGGAGGCTGAGGTAGGAGGAGCGTTGTGAGTTCGAGGCCTGGGCTACAACGCGAGTGCAAGGCCGGCCTGAGCTACACAGTGCGACCCTGCCTCAAAAAACCAGGGCTGGGAGTTTGGCTCAGTGGCTTAAGCGCCTGCCCTGGCAGGCGCGAGGTTGTGAGTTCAATCCCCAGTACCGCAAAAAAAAAAAAAAAAAATTAGACCCATCTTTCACCATAAATTTCATTGAATTTGAAATGGATCAAAGATCTAAATGTTAAAACAGAAACATTAAATCTGCCGGAAAATAAAATAGGTGAAGCTCTCGAAGACATTGCTGTAGACAAAGAGTATGAATAGAAACTGATCACACAGGAAGTATCAGAAAGAATCAACAGCTGGGGTCTCATCTTTTTAAAAAGCCTTTGCACACTAAGAGAAACCACCAACAGAGTGAAGAGGCAACCCACAACGTGGAAAAAAAACGTTTGCCAGTTGTTCCTCAGACAAAGGATTAATATAGAGAACTGTCTTAGTTACTTTTCCTTGGTTACTGAGACAGAATACCTGATGCCCAAAATTAGGGAAGGAAAGTTTTATTTAGCTTACAGTTTTTGGAGGGTTCAGTCCATAGTCAGTTGGCTCCAAAGCAGAATGGCATGGCACCAGGACAACACCTCAAGGCAGCAGCAAGCAAAAGCTGCCAGAGCCAAAAAGAGAAAGAGCAAGCCTCTTTTTCTCCCTTATATTTTACATAGGAACCTCACCCACCAGGGTAGGTGTAGAATTCACAAATCTCCTTGCCTTCCTTTGCACAGGATGAGGATGTTTACAAAGTAAGACCCCTGGCTCTCTGCTGAGTCTCTCAGTTAAACTTCTGACTTTCTCAAATTGACTCAATGACCAGGCAACTGCTTGTGCTCTACACCCCAGGATGTGGAGCTGCTGAGTTACTTAATTAAGCTTCTAGACTTCTCAAGTTGACACAATGTATAAACCATAACAAGAAAATATAAAGAACTCAGAAAAATCAATCCTCCCAAAGTTAAAGACCCAATCTAAAAATGGGCATTTGAAATAAATACACACTTCACAGATGAAGAAACACAAACAGCAACTACATATGTGAAAAAATGTTCAACATCACTGATCATTCAAGAGATGCAAATTAATACATCACTGAGATTCCATCTCACCATAGAAAGTATGAGTATTATCAAGAAATCAACCAATAACAAATGCTGCATGGGCTGTAGGGAAAAGGAGCCCTTTTTCACTATTGATGGGAATGTAGACTGGTACAAGTCCTGTGGAAATCAGAATGGAAATTTAAAAAAACAAAAAACAAAAAACAAAAAAATATCCCTAAGATTAGAGGTCCCATTTGACCCACCTTTGTCTCTGATGGGTATCTTCATGTAAGAATTTAAAACATCCTACCACAGCAATATAAGTGTGCCCATGTTTATAGCAGCACCATTTGTAACAGCTAGATCTTGGAAACAACCCAACTGTCCATCAACCAAAGAATGGATAAAAAAGATGTAGTCTTTTTTATACAACGGAGTACTACTCAGCCACAAAGAGGGATAAACTTGAGACATTTATAAGTAAATGGATGCAACTCAAGACCATACTCATAAGTGAAAAAAATCAGACTTACATATATAAACACCATTGTCTCCCTAGTGTGAGAAACTGAAAGAGTAAATAAGATCCAAAATGTACAATGGACATGAAATGGGAAGAAACTGTTTAAAAGGAAAGAAAAACTGGGAAGGGGAAAGAAGAGAAGAAGGAAGAGACTATATATATGAATGCAAGATAGTTAAGTTTTTTGTTATGCTATTAATTTCTCTTAATTCATCAAAAAGAAAGGTTCGTGCTAATATTATCTGGACAATTAAATACCACATCTTTTATTCTGAGTGACTAATTTCAAGACAATAAAATGCAGTGCGTTAATCACTGCTACTCTCCTGTCATCTTGTTTTGAAATTTTGTTTTTTTCTCTTTAAAATAAAATTTAAAAAATAACCCCAATAAAGTAATTCTTTGAAGACACCAGTCAGTATACCTTTAGTAATCCTGAGTTGTGTCTTATTGCTTAAGACAGGTAGACTTAAGACAAGGAAAAACTTCAGGGATGTAAAGAGGCTTTTATAATAATGAAGAGGTCAATGTCATATAGCGCTGACACTAAATATATGAATAAAAATTAATAGTAGATTAGCTTTTTAAGAAATACTAAGTCAAGCTAAATCAGTTTATTTAGTCCAAAGAGAAATAATATCATCTACAAATTGTATTCTCTGGAAGAGATACAGAACACTAGAAATGGTAAGTATCCAGATAAACACAAACACTGTTTCTCTATATGTGCAAACTACAAATTATAACTGATTGGGTTTATTTTGTATACATACCTTATATATACATACATCTATATATGACGTGGAAGTAAAATGCATGAAAACCTTAGTAAAAATAATCAGCTCTTTGGGTAATAGAGTTTTACAGTTGCACTGTTTCCACAATTTATGCAAAGTGATACAATATTAATTCCACATTAGTTATTAAAAGTTTTATATTTGTACTCTAATAAAAAGAAATGCATGCATCTATAGCTAATACATAAAATTAAATTAAATTTAAAAATACTAAGAGCCAGAGACGCTGGCTTGTTTTTCTAGTTTCAGCTACATGGAAGGCTGAGGCTGAGGATAGCTTGAGCCCAGCAGTGTAAAATCAGCCTGGAAAACATAATGAGATCCTTAAGAAATTATGTAAAAAGTCAATAAATACTCAAATATGCAAAAAAAAAGGCAGGCAAAGGAGGAACAAAAACCAGTAAGTGGGCCAAATGGAAGTCATGCAATAAAATGTCAGTCTAAATCCAACCTTCACAATACTTACATTAGCAATGAAGGAATGAAACATTAAATTAAAAAATATAGTCCAAAGGGATTGAAACAAGACCCAGTTATACATTGCCTTTCAGAGATGTATTTGGAGTAATAATATGTACAAAAATTCAGAGATTCTAAAAAAAAAACATGACCTCATGAAGTGTGTTGCTAAAAAACAAATGGATGAAGATGAAAAGTACGGTCATGAAAACAATAAGCAGAAGAAGAGTGTGATGGCTCTATTATTTACAGTCTTGAGGTGAAGAATACTGTTAAGGATAAATAGAAGTTTTAAAATAATAAATTTCTTTTCAGAAAAAAGACAGAATAGTGTCTACTATGTGTATTTTAAAAAACAAAATTTTAAAACAGGAGAAGTAAAACATTGACAAACCTAAAGGAAAAACCTAAATAATTCCAAAAGTAAAATGGATTTTAATAGAAAAAGATTTTTTCTTTTTTTCAGAGATAATAAACTAAAATGTAAAAATCAGTTCAAATAAACACATCTGACCAATATCAACAACTTGACCTGACTTGGATAGAACACAGTCCACAGCTAAAAGGAACAGGATACATTCAACAGGATAGATCATGTTCTGGGCTGTAACATGCATCTTAATACATTGAAAAGGAGTGAAATCACGACAGACAAATGTAACACATACTAAACCTCTTTTATAATCATATAATCCAATACCACAATAAAATTCAAAGTAGAAATCAATAGCAATGAGATATCTAAGAAAACCCAAACCTTTAGAAAGTAAACACAAGCCCTCTAGGTAGTCCGTGAGTTAAAGGGGAGATGACAAGCCAGGAGGTGGCCGAGGTCGGCTTCTTTCTTCCCGGGTCCCGCCTACTGGGAATTGCCTAGTTTCAGAGTTCTTGCATTAACCTAGAGCCCTCTCCAAGGAGCCATCATGGAGCTCTGCTCCTACATTTCCTGTAGGCGTCTGCTCAGTGATCGGCGCAATAAAAATTTCTTTGATAACTGTTTACACCTGAGTCTTTAGTATTTTTTATTTCCTTTGCCAGCTTTGTTTAACTCTGTAGTACTTCCCATCATGCAAAGTACTATATTGGTTTTGTTTTAATTTTTGTGTGGTTTGTTCAATTAAACTTCATTGGGCCAGCAGATTTTGTTCGTTTCCTTCCCTGGTATATTCTTTGACTTCTAGTTGATACTTGAGAAATTTATGAATATAGACACGTACAACATATGCAATAATATTTTAAAATAGAGTATTTTTAGAATACAGAGAGCATATGCAAGGTGAAATATATCCTTACCTGATTAACTGGAGTTTTCTAATTCTTTTATAATGAATGTGAGTTGCTTGTTCAATTAAGAAGAAAAAAAACTTATCTAGAAATATCCAGAAGTGAAGTGTGAAATATGTATTTCTTAGCATTTGACATGCAGGAGAGAGAATAGCAGGGGACATAAAATTCCAGAAAATTTTTCTGTGTAACATTATTAATGTTGTCCTCAAGAAAAAAAGATTTTTCTATGTATGTTATACCAGATACATAGATAGATAGATAGATAGATAGATAGATAGATAGACAGACAGACAGATAGTAGATAGACAGACAGATAGACCGATAGATAATAGATATATGACTCTCCAACATTTGCTCAGTGGTACAAAAACATTTTGATTTCCAATTGCATCACCACCTTCATTTGTCCTGTGGATGAAGTAACCTTACAGTGTCTAAGCGGGTATGACCTGCTTTGTCTTTTTACTTTGCCTCCAACTTTGTTTTGTTCAGGCCACCTTATTAATTACTCATTAAAAGTGATCGGGCTCTATCAATGGCAGTATAATTACCTTGTAGAATGACAATTGTGCAAACTTTTCACCTTGTGCCCTTCTACCAGGAACATATCTAATCATCCACTCAGAACTCCAACATTTAATCCTGAAACCAATTTGCTTTCAGAGAGACTGACATACAAAGCAGTTCAATCTAACCATGTGGATATAGACCAAAAAAAAAAAAATTCTCAACATTTTGTTTCTGAATTCTCTTGGTTAAATAGAAGAAGGTAAAATCTCTTTTATGTAAAATTTCAAGAATTTGATTTGTTGTCTTATTTGACCTCTTTGTAAAATGTTTTTTTCTATTTTATCTTTGAGAACAAATATCCATAATAATGACAAAATGGATAGCAAAATGTGATTTTATTAAATCTCTTGGTAAACTAGGAAAAACCAAATTTGCTTCATAATTTTACCTAAAACTCAGTGGCAAATGCACAATTAAAAGACTCAATAGATGAATGGACAGTTTATATCTGAAAATGGAAATTACCAAAAGTGCAAATGTAAAAGCTTCTGGCAATAAAAACATACTTTTGTTTAATGTCTTCCTGTCCAGCTGGAGTGTTTGTTTTTAACTGGTTAAATCTGGGGTTATCTGATGGCTGCAGTGCATGATGAATACTTTGCCCGGGAAAGAAGGAAAAATTAATTATTGTATAAAGATCAGCATCCCGGGGCATGTTAGCAGGCAAAAAGCGAAAAAATACATTTCTCAAAAACATCAACAATCCTTAACGCCAAAGATCAGCATAAGGGTTTGTTGATGTGTGCTGGCAGGTAGCTCAGCATCTGCCCACTGTTCTCAGTCTGATTTCTTTTTCTTTTGTCTATGTGGTTGAAATAAAGGTACCCCTTCCTCTCCTCCTACAGCTTCTCTCTCCTTTGCTCCTTGACATTGGCATTCTTCATTAGATTTCTTTTTTGTAAAGTTATCCTGTTGCCAGTCCAGAGTGTGTTATTATTTTTGACAGTCATTTTAACTGGATTTAACCCAAACACGTTAGAGGACTGAAGTAAATTAATTGTGCTGTCTATTTCAATAATAGAGCCACTGCCGTGGAGGCAGCATAAATAGACCGTAATGGTAATGGGCAATTTAAAGGTTCATTAACAAATACCAGTGGTAACAGTGTAGCTCTCAATCTCTCATCACTCACACATTAAACAACGGGCTTGGAAGACACCAGAAAAGAGGCTACACAGTATTTAATAGACTCAACTAGATCAGATTATTTGCTTATGATTATTAACATACAAGTATAAATTAAATTCCAGCTCCCTTTCCTATTATGAAACTTAATTTTGTCTCCCAAATGATGACAATATTAAGAATTTTCTTCCTTTTTTTTTTGGAATTGTCTCTTTTTTGTATTTTCCGACCAACATTTTCATTTTTGAGGATTTCTCACTGCTTTTTTTGCTATTGAAGATGTTCGGTATAATTTGGAATGGATTTGGAGTGTCACCTTCATTGCAACAAGAGAGCTAAAAGACGTGCAGGAAACAAAGGTGATGAGCATATCCTAGAATTGACACACAGTTTCCACCCCGTTATCTGGGCAGAGAAGAGGCTGTAGCTACCTTGCTTGCTATATTGTGATAATGTCTGGTTGTACCTGTGTATAAAAACAGAAGAATAAAACTTAAAAAGACTGCAATTATAAAAAGAATTACTTCTTTACATTTTTTTCTGAAGACTCTAAACAGATACATATATGCTATAATCAAAAATCACTTGCAGTAATTTTAAAAATTAGACATCTAAGTGAGAGAAGGTTGAGTTGTATTTTATTGTCTACTTTTATTTTTGAACATTTCCTGAAGACCCTCTGGAGCGCCTTCTCCATGTACAGGAGTTCTTTGAGATTGAATTTGGACAATCGGTAAGAAATCCCTTTCTTAGATATACAAATGGATGACTTCAGATAAGAGTAGTAATGTTTTATGAAGTTCATCATTGTTTTAGGGCAAAATTGAAGAATGGAACATATTTTTAGATTCATTATGTGGCCATTCACACTGCTTATTTTCATAAACAGAAACACCTTGGTACAAATCCACAGTAAAGATCAGACTTTTCCTCACGTGTGAATTAATGAAGTAAGAAAGTGCTGATGAGAAAACAGTGCCAACCAGAGGCGCCACATCGAGACAAGAAGGAAGAGGCCAGGAATTCTTTCTGCAAGGTGTTTTAGTGCAATTGTATTTTTCCTTACATACGGCAGACAGAAAGAGAGACAGACAGAGAGAGACAGAGAGAGACAGAGAGAGAGAGAGAGAGAGAGAGAGAGAGAACACAGTAACATCATATCTTCTTCACAATCAAAGTTCATTTTATTAGGGGAAGATTCTTAAACTTTATATGCAAATGTAAAGAACTGATTTCCTGGTTGAACATTCACTCCTTAGCTAATCACAAATGTTCCAGAAGGGGGGCCCGGTGGGAAGGTGTGGTCACTGTGTGTGTGACATGAAAGTTCATTTTTGTCCCTGACTCCTCCCTCCTCTGTCCATTTCCGAGATGCCGCGGGGTGCGTGGCTTCTCCGATGCCCTTGCACCATGGCTTGGAGCCAGCCTACTATGGACTGAATTTCTTCAACCCATGAGCCTCTAATCAAACTTCTCCCTTTTTAAATTGTAAGGGTTTGCTATCTTTTCCAGTGATGGAAAAGTGATTAAAACAGTTTGTGTATTTGTTTCCTCTGACTTCTTGAGTCTCCTTCAGAAAGAGAAAGTGCACTTCGAGTCCTGGGCATGTTTATGTTCTCCAGAACATGCTTTCCATAGCTCAGATGGAGGGAGTGGTGGTTGGCAGCATCCGTAGCACGCCTGGGTAGGGGGATTCTCGAGCAAGATGTACTAGACCTGTTTGAAAGCAGGGTTGTTGGAAATGGCAGACCCTAATAGCTCTAGCACAAGTGCTATCTTTTTCTCTTTTGTTCCCATTTTGTCTTTTTAAAAAGTGTTCTGTCGCACAGTCCAATTGTTTTGAACTGTAATTTACTTAAAAGAAATGCCCCAGTTTAAGCGTAGTTTGATGAGTTGTGTCAGATATAATCATCTACATGAATAAAATTAATTAATTGGTTTTTCAGATGATAAATTAACTTTGTGATCTTGTTAGAAAATCAGCTTCCTTGTGGTTTATTAATTCCTTGTGTTGCAAGATTACATTTGTTACTGTATATTGAGTTCTTTTAAATCTGTGTTTATGCAAGATGTTATCGGTATGTTCGTTACTTACAATGTCTATCTCAATTAAGAATCAAGGCAATAGTAGACTAATTAAAATCGGACAGGAAGTCAGGCATGGTGGCTCATATCTGTAATTCCAGCACTCAGGAGGCTGAAGCAGGAGGATTGTTATGAGTTTGAGGCCACCCTGAACTACATAGTGAGTTCAAGGCCAGTCTGAGCTACATAGCAACACCCTGTCTCAAACTATCACCTAAATAAATAAATAGATAAATAAATAAATAGATTAGAAGACAATAAATAGATAAATAAAATCAGACAGGAAAGATTCTTTTAGTATTTATTTTCCGTAAAGGTTTTATGCAAGATTTGTACTATTATATCTTTAAAAGTTTGGGGGAAACAATGTTATGTTCTATCCAATGCATCATCTAAGATATTACTCAATGTTAATTTATTTTTTCTTTTATTAGTTATGTATTTTTATTAGGAAATGCTTGCAGTACATAAAAGTTGCATTCATCATGGGGAGTTTGTAAAAGGACATCACACGTCTTAATTCTTTTTTGTCCTCTTACCCTCTCTGTCCTTGCTCCTCCCAACTCTTGATTCACTGTTAATTTTTATATTATTGGTGCTGTTAATTTTGATTTCTTGTTAATGTGACAACTCCACTGTCAAGTTAGTATTTTGTAATTAAGTATCTTGTGGGGAGTTTCATTGACACTATGTTAATACTTCACTTCTCAACATAACTTCACCCCTAATTTTAGTATCTTTCAAAGGGTTATTTTGCAAAGGTTATTATTATACTATCTGCAAAATGGTGATTTTGTAGTTTCTTCACATCTACACTTAATACATTTTAATGGTAAAAAAAGGTCTGCCTTTTGTACCTCTTTAATTTATATTTTCAACTACTTATTTGTATCAATATTGATTTATGGATATGTATCTTCTGTAGATTATAATCTGTCATTATTTGTTTTTATTTTATTGCTCAGATGTTCCAGGTTTTGACTACAGAATCCTTTCCTTCAAGTTGGGCTCCGAGTCTTTTCCACATCTCTCCATCGCTCTGGGGATCCTTCCTTGCTGCCTGGCACAGCAAAATGCTCCCAGCTCAGCCTGTATTCTCCCTGTCCAACCCTGATCTCAAAAGTTCCTCCAAGGAGTCTGCATTCCTTTCTGGATTCCTATTAATTAGAGAATACTCTCTGCTACTGAGGTGTCACTGTTTCTAAACCCGTTTTTAAAGGACCGTGGAAATGTGTGCCTGCATATGCGCACTCACAGACATCTATATTTCTACATTTGTCCATTTGTATGTGTCCTGACGTGATGCCGTCACCCCAACACCGTGGATTCCAATCTGACAATTCAGGACAGATTATAGTCTTCCCCTTTCCTCTTTTATTTGTAACTCCACATTCTTTTTCTAGTGAAAATCTGGCTCCCATTGTGCTCAAAATACTTAATTTTTGCTCAATCCTTGCATGCATGCAAAGTAATTTCATATTTTTAAAGTTGTAACCTCATGAAAACATACTTATAAACTGTAGTACAATGTCTGCATACACAGAAGGTTTTTGGGTTTTAGCCATACTGCTATAGTTAGCTGTTGTTTGTTTTTAACTTAGTTTAGTTCACTCTTTTCTACCCTACTTCTGTTGGTGTGGTTGTAATTATTTGTAATAAAGTTCACCTGTTAGTCCTTATATTCCGTCTTGTATGCCCCTGTGTTCTAGTTGATTTGAGTTATTTCTTCATTTGGAGGCTCTGTGAAGGTGTATGGATCCAAGCATCAGGGCTTCAAAAGCTTCCATGGAGGGAGGTCTTCCCTCCTCTCCATTATCATGCTTACATTCCCCCAGTGTTTCTGTCCTCTTCCCTTGACTCTGTGTAGGGAAATAATCACATGTTTTCTGAATTGCTTTTCCTGCATTTCTGTTGTAAAATGAGGCAGTATGTGCATATTTTCTTAAATATTATTATTTCTTGCACAAGCATAATACACTACAAAGACTTTTGTACTTTTCTGCTTTTCTTTTGCTTTCATTACTTCATAGTTTATGATATTCACTTTCTGAATAGTTAGACATAGTTCTATGAATTCTAATGATATTGTTATTTTATAGTGCCATGTTCTTTCTCATTTCTGATTTTTTGCATATTGCCCATTATGTTCCTTTTCTTCTTGTCATATCTAGTCTTTTTTTAAATGCTGGAATTGTGAATGACTGCATTGTTTTCTTTTCCTTTAAAAAGTGCTATACTGGTGGGCAATTTAAGCTATTTATTTGCGCATCCGTTCGGTCTTTCTAGAGGCCCCCTTTGCTCTCACGGTTGCCTTTCGTCGGCTTCACTCCGGGTGCCCTCTGCTGCCGAAGCCGGGCCCCACGAGCTGTCACAAGAGGCTGTCGGCGGTCAGGTCCCGGATGTCCACTTCGTGTCCCCTCTGGGGAGTATTCAGGTTGCAAGTTGCTAATTATCTTCTTCCAGGGTCCTGCACTTGAACTCTGTATCGGCATAGATCTATTCTCAGAAAAAATGCAAAGCGTCCTCTAAACATATTTCTGGAATTTTTCTCTTTATAACTTTCCTATCTGGAATTCTACTGTGCCTTCGTGGCCCCCTCAACCTCTGGTTTCCTTCTCCTTGACTCAGAACCTTCACGGTTCTACTTGAGGTCCTTTTTCCTGTCCTTCAGATTCAGAAACTGCAAGTAAGCAGGAAATTGGTGTAATCATCTGGCCAATTCTATTTGTTTCCTTTCTATCTTTGCTTATTGTTGAATGTCTGAAACCAACTGGAACCCATGATTAGTCTAGTTGTCTAATTACTTACTAGAAAAGCTTACTTGGTCTTTGTTAGTTCAACAGATTTGAGGGGCAGAGTTTGGCCATAGTTTTTTACATAAAGTTATAAGTGGGACCCACTGCCCAGTACCACACCTTTGGGTCTCTTAGGAACATTTGTGATATTTAAGACACTTAGCCACCATCTGAAATAAATAATTTGCCAATCTGTGATGCCCACAAGGTAAATAGTCTTCCTTCAGCTGTTCACAGGACAGTTTACATATGCATGCAGTGCCCCTCTGGAAAAATTCCAGAAGTTGAGACAAAAATTGCTGCTGTCACTCTGTTTGAAGAATAAAATGGGCCAATTATTGTTATTTAGGCTATTATGATTTCAGAGGATTCTTAAATCAGATTGAAAATACATTGACCCCCAAGTGATTTTTTTTTTCTTTCTTTCTTTTTTTCTTTTTTCTTTTTTTTTTTTTTTTGGCACTGGGGATTGAACTCACAACCTTGCGCCTGCCAGGAAGGTACTTAAGCCACTGAGCCAAACTCCCAGCCCTATTGACTCCTAAGTGAAATGCAAATATAATTCAAGAAGTATGCCACACCAGTAAATATGTATGCTGAGAAGAACACTGTAAAATAGCAGTCACGTTGCTGGACTTTGGACAAGAAATCACAGTATGGGATGCAACAGGGAAATCAGGATCCTCTGAATACATTTAATCCATGCTATTTGTATGCATACAAGGTATGATTAAAACATACTGTGAACATTTAAATTAAAAATTTTATTACCCTAAAAGACACATTGCCATCAATCCCTCTCGAAATATTTGCCTTACTTCAAACACATTTTTTACATTGCTTTTGACACTCTTGGAAGGAAGTCCTCTTGTGAGTTTATTGAGTTGCTACATTTTGTCTGCCTCGATGTCTTGAGTTGATTCAAAATATTTACTTTTCATGGTCATTTTGACTTTGGGGAGAACTAGAGGTCACATGGTGCCAAACCCAAAGAATAAGGAAGTTGACACATTGTAGTATTTTCATTTGACAGAAATTTCTATAACTGGCAATCAATCCGGTATGATCAAAACTATGATAAAATGTGAAATTAAAAAATTTATTGCAGTAAAATATACATTGCTGTTAATGTCTTCCAAAATACCCCCCTCTGTTTCAGACACACTTAGCCTATCATTCCTGGCAATGTCTCTTACTATAAAATTATTTTAAACTTAAATACTGTATTTTTTATCACACCTTGTATATATTAATATTATTCATCTACAAAATCACATATAATATCTGCTCTTTGGACCTTTTTTAATTTAGAAAAAGTCCATTTAAATAAGCAGCAGGACTTCTTTCACAGGAAAAGACTGAGCACATCCATGAAAGTATGGAGGAATTTTTCTCTTAAAACGTGAGTGATTGGTTGACAGCTAAGATCTAAAATTGAGAATGTTTTATATCCATTAGCAGAATCATGTAACTCATTGTCCTTAACAACATGTGATTTTTCTCTCTAACACTTAGAGTATGGAAGTTCTATAACTTCATCCAACAGTTATTGACCACCAACCAGGCATCACGATATTAGTACCATGACAATAAGATAAATATGAAATGAATTTAGTGTTTGGATAGCCAACAGGACTGTGAGACACAAGAAAAATAATTCCACTAAAATTTAAACTTCACCTAAGAGAGGCATGAATAAAAGATAAAACTGTAAAGGGAATCAGTTGAAGAGAGACAGCCTCCCAAATCATTATAAACTGGAAGCCTCTTTCTACATACACATATTGCCATTCAATCACTTGGACACACACGCACACGCTTAAACTACACCCTTGGTTGAAGCACAGACATTTACACATCCTTGTAAATTAGTGAAACAGAGGTTACGAAGAATACTTCTCAAATGAAGTCTCCTTCAGCATCAAATGTAATTACTCATTTTGTTTCGTCTCTGTTTGATTTAGTAACTACCATGCAATGCTATGATATGCATTAAGCTTTAGCTGGTGAGGTTAATGCTGCCTCAGGTGAACGTTTCCTGCTAAGTGCTGCTGTACAATTTTTGCGGTAAGATGTAGTGAGTTTCTACTCTTTCCGATAAAAATTAACATTTTGACTGCAAAGTTATCAGACTATTTAAAAAAAAATAAGTAAAAGAAGACTATTGAGATCCCAATGGGGTACTGAATTCTAAGGGTCTAAGCAAGCACTGGGGAGTGATAGAAGGTTTCACTATGACTGCATCGTGCTGTCACTAATAGAAAAAGGAATACTGATTCCAGATAAAGAATACTGATTCCATGGTTCTTGTGGGAACTCTACACTGATGCTGCTTCTCCTGTTTTTCTTTTTGTCTCATTGTTGGAGCAAAGTGGTAGTTTGTTGCATGGAGAAATAGAAGAGCAGATTCAACAATGTGAGAACAGTGAATAACTACGTTAAAACGTAATTTATGGAAATTACAATTGGCCTATTATATCAATTACTTATTGCTGCTAGAACCAATTGCCACAATCTGAGTATCTTAGAAACAACAATAACATATTAGTTCACAGTTCTAGGGTTCAGAGACTGAAATGGGCCTGATGGAATGAAGATCAAAGTGGAGACAGGGTCGCCTCCTATCCAGATGCTTGAAGGGACAGCTCCACGCTGCTTTCTGCTTTGAGAGACTGCCCTTGTTCCTCGGTTCTTGTCCCCCTTTCTATCCCTCCGGCCTTTTCTAGTTTCATTACATCTCCTTCCCTGACTTGTCATGTTTGACTCTTTTGCTTACAAGGAGTCTTATGATTGCCTACCTGGGTAAACTGTCCATCTCAAGCACATATGTGAAGTGTCCTTTACATGGAAAGAAACATAAGGTTACCTTTCAAAATTTAGGAATGCAAAGACATGTCTGAGTATCCTGATTAGGAAGGTTGTGTGCCTTGGTATCAGGTGCTGAGTTAAATGAGTATCTCTCAAGTATTTATCCAAAATGTAGGAAGCAAAGGATGATCCCTGGGCCCTGTGATTGTGTCACTCAATGTAGAAAATGGGATTTTGCTGTGTAATTAGGTTAAAACTTGAGATGAAGACATTTTCCTGGATTATTTGGATAGGTCCGTTATTCACTAGGATCCTTTAGAGCAGAAGAACATGAAGAGGGTAAGAAGCAAACGCAGGCGGGAGATTTAAACTGCTGTGACCTGACACCCAGCCTGCTGTGGCCTGATTTAAGGATGGAGGGGAGGGGCCTTGAGCCAAGGAATGTGGGCAGCTGCTAACGCTGGAAAAAACCAAGAAACAGAATATTCTTCATAGCCTCCAGAGGGCACCCCTTGCCCGCCGTTGCTTTCAGTCTCCTAGAGCCATTTCGGCTTCTGATTTCCAGAACCATATGATGAGAAATTTATATTATTTTAGTCTACTATGTTTGTAGTAATGTGCTACATCAGCAATAGAAAGTTAATGAACATAAAACAGACCAATTGTGATTATTAGTGTTTGTTTTACATGCTGGGAACCACTGAAATCTTATGTAGTTGAAAATGATTTACAGTTCCATCTTTGTTCCATGAGAAAAAAGAACTCCGAGAATTAGTAGCCTTACTTTTTATAATTTTCAGAGACATAGAAAACTCATGTAAGTCAAGTTACTTAAACTACTTAAATTTAGAAAGCTATGAATTTCTAACACCATGCAAATATTTTGAAAGTTTAATTTAGTTGTTCCCCGCAAATGTGATTTACAGCTCAGAAGACATTCCTGTGACCAAATCTTCACACACAATTTTACAAATTTGCATTCTCCGGCTTTTAAGTAAATCAAAGTTGGTTGGTGAAATGTTTTTGGCAATAAATCATTCGTGCATAATTTTTAAAAAATAGAGCCAGCCTAAAAACTGTGTCCTGTACCTGCTCCCTTTCTTTTATTGTTGACTTTAGAAGCCTGATTTAAGATACTTTGCAAGAATGAAAATGACAGCAAGTAATCTTATCTGTGGTTCTTTTGTTATTTGTGTAATATATTTTTACCTACTGAGTTCGCCATCACTATAAGAAGATGTCTTTTTTTTTAAAAAATTTTTGTACCCTCTAATGGAAAAGAAATATAAATAATTGCTAAGAAACTTGATTCCAAGACCAGTACTAGAGTTCCAAGCACACTATAAAAAAATGTTCTCTCAAATAAATGAATCATACCTGCTGGTTTTAAAAAATATTTGTCTTTCTCTACCATCATAACTCCTTGATTTTATAACCCAATTATGGCTTAACAGTAAGAGACAATACATGCATCCTATAAGACAGACAACAAGGAAGGTATCATAAATCTTTATCACACTCCAAACTGTGTAGGTATCTTCAAAGTCAAAGCACATGTGTACTTTGTGTTTTTATTTATGTCTATTTTTCTTATCCTTTCAAGTTGTTCAGAATCAGGGCTATTGACATAGGGAAGATAATAAAGTTAACTTTTTTGGTACTGGCGTTCTCTCCACAGTATCTCTGCACTGATTACATTCCCATTCTTTTTTCAATTTATTATTTCAAGACAGAATCTTACTAAATGACTAAATTGCCCAAGCTGGGCACAAACATGTGACTCTCCTGCCTCAATCTCCCCAAGTGCTGGGATTACAGCTGTGTACCATCCTAACTCAGAAAATTAATCAGGAATTCTTAAGGTTTTTTTTTTTTTAATTCAACTTTGGTTCACTTTAGGTTTGGGTGGTCCCTCTACTGCACTTGTTGTTCTCAACATGTATGTTGAAGTATGAGATCATAGCTAGACCCTTAGCTGCTCTGACACAACAACCTATGTCACCCACTCAGGCTATCACCACAATGCGAGAACTGAGAAACAGACACAGTTTCTGCCAGAGGCTGCAGAACCATGTTTCCTGCACTGTACTGTCTCCTCACGAGTAGAATAAGATCTAGCATTTGCATTGTTCTAGTCAAAAATCTAGTTCTATTCATTGGAATTGTGGTTGTGTTACAAGTATTTTACACCACTGGTGAAAGGGCAGTTGTCTATCTAGGGTGTCAAAAGAAAAAGTATGTTATATTAACTCTAGCATTGTTTCAAAGGTTTGTTATCTTTACTGAGTCTGTGATTAGGGAAGATCGTGAAACTTTTATTACAGTCTTCCACATTGATAAACTTCCAGAAATAGACTGTCATTAAACACTGACAGTTGGTTGTTCAGCTAGCAAATGTCTAAACTTAAGTAGTCACAGGTCATGACATAAACATGGCTTGTTTCATAAACTTCCAAAAAATAATTTAAATGAGCTGGCTAAAGAAAAATTAATTGCTATATTACAAGAGCCTTCGATAACCATACTAAGAATTAATAAGAGTTATCCTACTGGGCTAAGAAAATGTTATTTAATCTGTCTGGAGAGATTGAGAGAACAGCTTGAGCAAAAGTATGAAATAAAAATAGATACAGCATAAATAATGTTATAGGAGTGACACTAACATTCGAATATTGTAGTGTTAGAACAGGATGAGAGAATGAAGCATCTTGACTTTGTTTATAAAGTCAGGGTTCACTATGGAGGAAGAGGACTTGTAAATGTTTATTGGAATAGATGAGTAAAGATAAGAATTGCATAGTCTTTTGATGATACATCATAGGGCTATTATTGTGGCCACTAAAACTGGGAGACAAGGAATAGAAAGATGACTCCGGCTGTGCCGTTTCCCAATCTCTAAAAGATAAACAAAAAGCGACAGAGAGTTTTGAGTCAGAAATGTTCTCCAGGAGCCCATATCTTTGCTGAGAGGTTGAAAGCCAGAGTTCTCTTGGTTCAAATACCTTATGTCTAAAGATACAACTTACACCTCTATTTTTTGGCAGGGAAGAATAACTTTCCCCAACAAGGCAGTTTTTAAAATGAGAAAAAGGAAGCATATATTTAACTTGTTTGAGTTATGCTTACGAGCCATGCTTTTAGAACTGGTCTGCTTGCTGTTTCTATTCCAGAACACTATGACCTTTAACTTTACAAGAGAAAGGAGTTTACTTGTGTGACTTAATTTCCACATGCATGAATTCTGGGGAACATATTCATATCAGAAAACTTGAAATGGTCATTTAACATAAAATATCTCATCTGATCGATACAAAAAACTTAAGTAAGTAGTTCTGTCTCTCCCTATGTCAGCCAGGAACCCAGCTGGGAAATAGAAACCAGCCCAGGTAATCCAACGGAGAAAATTTAATGTAGGCTGTTGGTACATGGGTGAGCTGATTTGCTGAGTAAGAAAAAAAAAAAGAAGATAAAAATAATCTAAGAAGCAAGTACCATCTCTAAGGCTGGAGAAGTAAATGCAGGCGTTGAAAGTGTCAGAATGTAGAAGCCCAAGCTGTGAGTGGGAGACACAGGGAATTGAACTTCTGGAGAGGAAACCCCGGCTGTCTGCTGCTAATACGGCCCGGGGTGAGGGATAGCGGGAGAGAGACACTGGGAACAACTGTCTTTGTTGGAGGAAGAGCTGCTGCTGGGAACAGTGGAGGAAAACCGCAAATAGAACGGAAGAAGGACGCGTAGGTCCTGCCCACTCCTCTCTGAAGAGCCCAAGGAGAAGCCAGTTGGCACTGGAGAAATGGAGTCGGTGGAGTCCCGGCTCCTGCCACACGAAACAGGGTCTAGAAAGGTGAATTAAGAGCCAAGAGCTATAGCATAGTAACCAGCGAAAGTATTTCTCTCCTAAAATGCTTGATTCTTAGAAACACCCCTCGGGTCATAGAATCATATGTGGCATGAACAGACCTGGAGCTCCAGGTTGCCTCACGCAGTCAGACGCTGCCGTACTACGGTCTCTCATAACGTTTGCCTTGCGGTTTGGGGAAAGGCCCATTAAAATGCCATTGTTACAGGCTCCCGTGGGCATCTAGCAGCCTCTGGGGGCGGGCGGCACCAGCACTGACCGACACCTCGCTTCCACACTGCAGTCTGCCGAGATGGAAACAGTTTAGCAAGGCCTCTGAGCCCGAGCCAGAGGCAGAAACTTGCTCACCCCCTCTGGGATCCATCACCCACAGCTGGGGTGCGATTTCTGCATAAAGCATTTCACATTCCGTATAAAGTTGTCCTATACACCATACATAAAATGATTTTTGAGAACAACACCTTGCTTCTAAGGAAGTGTTCTAGCCAAATTACACCTATAACACTAGGCTCAGAGGTCAGAGTATTTTTCTGCTGTTGGTGTGAATCTCCATGCCTAACTAAACAAGTACTTGTCTTGCCAACGGTTTTAAAATGTAAGAGCAGACAAGTTGACCCAAGTTTTTTCCTTTGTGCATATGAAACACCCTCATCGGGAATGTTAATGAGCCCGCCTTGGCAGCCAAGAGGCTTTCTTAAAAATGTTCCCCTCCCAAGGATTCCGTTCTTTCTAAGTGCTATTCTCAAACAGAAAATGGAAAATTCACAGTATTCACAAAGCTAATTTCTGACTTTATACATCTCCTAAGAGGTAACCCTAAGAGAAACAGCAAATGGGTTAACAATTGCCCATTTGTAGCTGTTGAGTGTTTAAAAGAAAACACAGAGTTAGGGTTTCAAGTCGTTGGGAAAATTTTCATAAGCAATAATATTAGTCAAAATGTGTTTGCCCTCACAGCAGGTAGAAATGTGTGCGGCAGAACATTTGAGACAAGAACGTGTATTCAAGTCATATACATTGCACATTTTCAGTCAGAAGAAAAAACAGCTGTAAATCAGGTTGGATATTTACTGTTTTAATGTCACTAGAAAGTAATTTCTCAGAAGTTGCTGTCGTACGGAATTTTTGTTAACTTTTTTTGTTGTTGTTAGAGTCAATACCTTGATCTGTTCCAAGGAATAATATTTACTCCAGGAAAATGCTTCTTCTCGTCATTTTTCCAAAACCTCTAAGTACCAAAAGCCCTTTTAGAAGCTGTTTTCTTTTGGAATTCTCACTGAGCCACCTACTCACTGGAGGAAACCTATTTCTACACCAAAAACAAACAAAGTCAATTAGGAAGCACTGCAGCTGGATGACCGCTCCGCGTCTAGAGGCCTGTGGTTAGCGCAGGACGGCCACCAGCTCGCACGGAGGCCTGAATAAAGAGGCCTTTGCTACACCGCACCGTGGGTCTGACTGGTCCTTCAGTCCAAGTGCCCATCCATGCACCCATTTCATCTTACCCACCCAGGGAGTGTAGCGTGGGCTCGTTAATTAGTACTTGGAATCTGCCTCCAGAGCCCACCAGGAAACAGATGGTTACAGACTACCCAATATCAGGGTGTTCATGAGAGAAATTTATAACCGTTTCACTTCGAATAATTACCACTTTTGTTTCTTTTTAGTTTTTGGCTTTAGCTATGGACAAGTTTTCTCTTTGTAGGCATTTTTAAGGTATCATTTCTACTTTTGTAATATCACCCACTGGCTTATATTTATTTTGTGGCTTGTGGTTGTACCTTATGTTTTTTTTTTTTTCACAGAAACAATTCCAAATTAATCTTCTAGGGTGGGGTGTACCTTGGCTAGCATGGGTAAGATCCTGAGTTCCATCCCTAGGACTTCATTAAGGAATGATATAAAGCAAAACACAATGAAATATACAAATTAATTTTCTAATTCTAGGTCCATTATCCAAACTGCATCTAGGGTATTTGTGCAACGAGATGAGCAAAAAGAGCTTTTCATTGGAATCATGAACATTTAAGAAAATAGAAGTTTAGAGGAATAAAAAAACATGAAGAAAAATTACTGCATTGAATTCATTTTTAGATAAAATAGTCTCTCTTACACTGGCTGTGGTAGCACATGCCTGTAATCTCAGCACTTGGGAGGCTGAGGCAGGAGGGCCACCAGGAGTTCAAGGTCAGCCTCAGCTACATAGTGAGATCAAGGCCAGCCTAAACTACGCAGCGAGACTTGTCTCAAAACAAACAAACAAAAATAAATAAGAAATAAAATAGAAGTAGTCTGTTTTAAAATAGGACTTGCGACCTTAATGTATTGATTACCACTGTCTGAAATAAATTTGTGCTGATTTGCATATAGTTGGAATTAGATTTAGAAAAAAGTAAGTGTTTGATTACACACATACTGCACAAAGCAAGTGCTCACAGGTGTGTACGCTCTTACACTGCGGGTTGTGTTGTCTCCAGCTGTTTAATTATTATTACAAAGCAAGTCCACCTGTGGAACCAGAGGAGCTGACACCGTTTTGGTCTCTTACAGTGCAGCATCTCGGTGTGCGCAGGCGTGCCGGGAAACAGCTAAACACACATGTGCACGTGCAGGCCGGTGTGTGTGCGTGACACATTCCTGCCTCTGAGGTCACGGTTACATTTTGATCAGAGGTTTTGCAAAACAGCCAGCACTCTGAAAGAAACCAAGAAGTCTGAGCTCCATTTGCAGGTCCTGACATCCTTCCAAGCCTCCTGGCGGAGCACTCCGTGATCCTCTCCGTCCTGCTGGAGGAGCGCGCTGGTTCCTGGGCAAGCTTCTAGGCAATTAGATTTCCATGATTCAAATTAATAACCCCATAAAACACTGCAGATTATGTACTTAGTTTTTTAATGTATAACCAGAGTACTATTCCGATAGCAATTTTGAAATTATTTGGAACTCATCCCAGGCTTGCTAAAAATAATTCTTAAAAAACGTTAAAGGCATTTGAAATTAAAAAAAAAAAAAGATTTTATACAATGAAGACTTTTTTCAATTTATGATTAGATCTTCAGATTAGTAGTACTTGGAAAATATTTGCTTTCACTGGTTTTGCTTTGCTGGGAAGTGGATTTTTAAGGTCATATTTTTCTCACGCTGACCTTTTTAAGTAGAAAAGGGGAAGTGGCAGAAGGAGATGGAAACAACTTCATTTTCTCATGTTCCTGTTATGCTCCATCACATCGTCTCATGAAATGAATGAATAAATTAAGTTTTTGGTTTCATGTGCTGGATTATGTTTTGTATATCCCCTACTTTTCATTTAGTGGGACAGGTCTTTCATGAGAAGATGGGTCTCCTCAAAAGAAATGTTATGGAACTGTATGCATTGTGTTTAATTTTCACTCAATTTTAAAAGAATACATATGAGAACAGAACATTGAAGAAAACATAAATGACTAGTTGGGGTTCATTTTAAAGAGAGGAGCCCAAAGTGTCAGGAGGCTGCCCCTGGGGCCAACGCAGCAATCCAGTAGTGAGGAAAGAGGTTGCAGACTTCCGGGAAACCACCAGACCGCTCTAGTTTCAGGCTTCCTGCTTCTCTTTAAGGAGCTTTTCTCTTTCTCTTCAGGCAGCTGATGAAGAAGGGGCAAGGGTTGAAAGAGGAGGAGGGCACGGACCAACTAGGACAAGATCCCCGATGGGAACAACGTCCCGCTCTTCCCACGCCCCTCGCCTGAGGAGAGTCTCAGAGGCCGCAGAGGCAGGAATCCAGCGCAGCCCTGGCTCCGCGCGTGAATCTCAGCGCGCACCAGCAGCACCCAGAAGACCTACGAAAAAGCCCATCGCAGGTCCTGCTCCCGAGTTTCCTAGCGACAGTCTAGCAGCGGGACCCAAGATTTTTTTTTAGCAGGTTTCCCAGGGGGTGCTGAAGCTGCCAGGCCTGAGGCCACACTCAGACTATGCCGTGAAAGACCAAATGGCTCCCCACAATTTAAAGGTGGATCTACGAACAGCAATGGGGAAAGCAAACCTTTTCCACAGATTAATTGGGTATCTCCTGACATCTGAAGACTGCTGCTGCAGACGGTCAGCTGATTCTCACTTACAGGGAGAATCTTTACCCATGTTTAGGTCTCCCTCATTTCTCGTAATGCCTCTGGAGAATTCTCCAGGTTGCCCACGGGTTTTCATGCTTGGCAGGCACGCCGAGGCTGGGCGTTATTAGAAGCAGCAGCAGAAGAGCCACGGAGAGGTGCCGGTTGTCTGACGTCTTGTTAATGTACTCGGTATTGTAAGGACAGTTTTTGTTTTCCTCACACAAAACAGAAACTAACTGTAGAAAACAACTAGAAAGTGACCTTCCCTTAGGTCGTAAGAGTGCTGGCACAGAAGATGGAAAGCGTGAAGAATCAAGCGTGCGAAGAAAAAGGCACAGAAACAGTGTGGCTCTTGGCTCCAGGCAGTAAGATTTTTGGCAAATGGGTTTCAAGCTTGTCAGTATCTTCTTACCTTAGTTAAGATGCAAATAGAGAGAGAAGACCTGATTAGCCAGCTTCGCTGAAGTGCTTACCTCCTCAGAAGGGAAGCAAAAATAATTTGGATCATAATCCCACTGAACCATGAGAGCTAGGGATGAAACTTCCCCACAAAACACGAGACCGTTTTTATAAACAGGAGGCAGACTGGGCCCCTGGGCAGCCACAGATGTCCACCACGTGGCCTGGTGACCTTCCCGAGGCAGACTGTAAGGGCGATTGCAGAGCCGCAGGGGTGGGAGGGTGGAAACTCAGCTCACCAGTGCCTCCCAACCAGCTGCCTCCAGAGAAGAGATGGGGCCCTTAGCAAATGCTCAGTATATTTGAAAACTAACCAAAATTTTGTTGAATTCGCAGTTGAAGTCTCAGGTTTCTTTACAAATATATGTTTACTCATTAAAAAAATAAAAACACACTTTAATTATGCTAATAAATTCTGATGCATAGTTATAGCCACCTTACTTTTAAGCCTAATAAACAAAATAATTAAATTTTAGGCATATGTTTTGTGCCAGTGTGTTGGGCATGGAGAACTCTACACCAGTTAGAGATCCTTGGTGAACAACGGTTGCAATCATTGTCATAAGTCACTTGCTATGAAGTAAATTGTGCTTCTCTAAAACTTATATGTTGAAGTCCTAATGCACAATACAGCAGATGGTGACTGTATTTACCGATAAGGTCTTCAAGTCAGAGATTAAGTTAAAATGGAACTATCAACATGAGCCCTAACTCAATTAGCTTGATGTCCTAATAAGAAAAAGAAATTGGGACACTGCTCCCAGAGAGGCAAGGCTGTGTGACGACCACATCACCAAGACAGGTGTTTGCCAGCCAGCATGTGTCAGACACTGCTAGTACTTTGTGCACATGATCTAATTTAATCTCAAAATATAAACCTGGGCCAGGCGTGGTGGTGCATGCCTTTAATCCCAGCACTCGGGAGGCTGAGGTAGGCGGAGTGTTGTGAGTTCAAAGCCGGCTTGGGCTACAACACAAGCGCAAGGCCGGCCTGGGCTATGTAGTGTGACCCTGCCTCAAAAAACCAGGGCTGGGGATTTGGCTCAGTGCCTTAAGTGCCTGCCCTGGCAGGCGCGAGGTCGTGAGTTCAATCCCTGGTGCCGCAAAAAAAAAAAAAAAAAAAAAAAAAAAAAAAATATATATATATATATATATATATATATATATATATATATAAACCTGGAAGGTGTGTGCTAGTCAGCTTTCCATGACTGTAACAAAATACCTGAGGCTACCAACTTTAAAAGAGGAAGGATTTGTTTTGGCTCATGATTTTGGGGGTTTCAGTCCATACTCATTTGGCTGCATTTCATTGGGGCCCATGATGAAGCCATCCACCATGATGGAAATGTGTGGCCCCATTCACTCCACAACCAGGAGCAAAAGAGGAAGGGGAAGAAGCAAAGGTCCCTCCACGCTGAGAGTCCAGCACCCTGAAGATGCCCCACTGGATTCCACATCTTTAGGGCTCTTACAACCTATTGATACTGCCGTGGGATGGAGGCTGTGCGTTTCGCACATTTGGCTTTGGGAATCACTGTCTCGCAGTGATGGCTTCATTCTCGTCTGCGAGTAGAGGAGGGAGATGAACAGACTGGTCAAACTCGTTCGCTTAGACATTATTAAACTATGATTTCCTCCTCAGACCGTACCCCATGTTGGGCTTTCAGCAAATTGGATTACATCCATAATGTTTTTTTACTCATTAATTTTGACTTCTTTAATTTAAAGCTAATACTGATTTTTCTAAACATTGGTTTCTCATTTGAAAACCATGGATCACAGGGAGATTGACTCACAGCGTGCTGGCCACTGTGGTTAGCTCAGTGGAAATACATGGAAAACACACATTCCACAGAGGGCTAAATAATGCCGAACTCCTCAAGTTTTTCTATGAAATAGCCTTAAAATAAGAGGGAAATATGTCTTAGATGTTCTGGATGACTCATTGAAAGTTATGGGCCTCATATTTTATCTTAATGATTCTTTCAAATTTTACATTCTGCTCAGTAATATATTTGTGCTTGGTTTAGTATGAATTATTTATATGTTTAAATGCCATTGCTTACCCTTCAAAAATTGTTTTCTGTATTCTTGATAGTTGGATAAGATACTATCACAGCACATTCGTGAAATTTAAAGCTGAAATGGCCTGGAATAAGGGCTGCATTTGTGCACTGTCATTGGGAATGTTGTGGGTACAGATTAGGGTCCCGAGCACAGGTCTTCCCTTTTACTGAGTCAGGTGTTCACCATGAAGACCACTGCATAAAAATACCAACGAAGTTGCCAAAAAGTTTAACTTTGTAGATGAAAATGTTATGAACTTTTTTGTTTTTGTATTTTTGAAGCATATGATGGAGCTGAGCGTTCTCTCCAACAGACATTCTTTCATTCTTTTTAGCGTCCTTACTCATCAAAGGACTCATTTCCCTGAGCCAAGATAGATGGTGGTGTTATTCTTAGCGCTAACAAAGACACTGTAAACATCATTACTTTTAATTGAACAAAAATACTCAAGCATCTCATCATTCCCACAAGCAACTCCTCTACTTTAGCTCTCAACATTCATTTTAATTGCAGTCATCTTTTCATGGGCACTAACAACCTTGAGAGTTTCTGAGTGCAATTATTGATTGATATTATTTAACCTTGAAAAAAGTATCAGCTACCTAAGCCAATTTTGTTAAATATCTTTTATTATTTAGGACAAAAAAAGAATTAATTCCTCTTATCCAAATGCCAGCTCTTTGCTAGATGTCTTAATTCGCCTTCTGTCTGAGAAAAATAGTCACGCGAGTTAGAGTTAAAACACTGCGGTACCCTGCTACCCCTCTGGGCTCTAATTTTCCGGATTAAACTACAGTTCATTTATACAGTCAGTTTTCAAAGCCATTTCCTGTTGCTAGGAAAAAGAGCTTATTCAGATTCCTGGGCTTGCATTTTCTAGGTAAAAGTTTCTATTTTTACCAGCTTGTGGCACACGCCGAGGAGCGCGGTAGGCAGAGTGCGGCGCGCGCCCTCCCAGTAGATGACGCGGTGGCGGCCGGGTGATTGGAACGGCCAGGTCCCCACGCGGGTGGGCGCTCCTGAAGTCTGACACCCGGACCTTTGCTCAGCTTGGCTGCCTCCTCGTATCCAAAATAGACTTAGCCATACTCAGAGCATGGGCTCCATCAAATATGCTCCTGTTATACGAGCTTCATTTTTACAAGTATTTTTGAAAATTACCTTGAAGTTTATTTTGAAAAATACTTTGCCTATTTGTGTATTCATTGAATTGCTTCTAGAAAAGTCTTGTTTCTTTTAATTTGGAAAATGTTTGGTAACTACTCTTCAGATCCTGTCAGTTGAGCTTCAAATGTTAGCACAGAAGTGATGGTTTGAGTACCTTGTCTCGTGGTTGGTTTGGTGAAATTCATTCCAGGTTTAGATTTGCTCTTTCTGCATCATAAAATTCACAGTGCAAATAAACATCCAAGTATGTATTTTATTCTTCTAAGAAAAAGAACTTATTCAAATTCCTGAACTTTCATTTTCTTGGTAAAACTTTCTACTTTTACCAGTCCATTGCAGCTCTTGCAGTAGTATTTCAATTTTATTAAATGTCATACTTGTTGTGAAGCTCTGGAATATCTCTTGTGAGGCAACTCTCAACACTTTCAGATTTTTATAATTCGATTTTTATTGTCTTGCATAAATTCAGAGATCTTAATGCTTCTTATTAGATCTTTCAGTTTTAAGTCTATATTTCAAGGATTTATCCCATCATCCCAAAATATAATTTAATAAATGAGCCAAGGATGACACTACAAAAATTAAAATTTTGATAATCTTGTGATATTATGGCACTCAGTGTGGTGGGAAGTGCAGCTACACTGAACTGTATTTGTGCACATCTATTCAGATCATGAATAGAAATGTTTATCTCTATGCTTTTTTGTTGACCTTTTTTTATTTTCGTGACCTTTTCCAGTTAGTGAGGGGCACTTACACTGTCTGGAAGATGAGGATTGTGGTGGCATTTAAAAAAGACTTCTCAGTGTTAAGGGTTTTGACTTCCAGAGCGTGATTTTGTAATCAAGTGGGGAGAACTGACGGGAGGACCATCCAGGTCTGAACAGGCTGAGAGACAGATCCAAGGAGGGCTCCTCCAGGTGGGCTGGTGCGGGCAGGCTGGAGGGGAAGACGAGAAGTCAGAGATCGGAAAGGCTCAGCCCAGAGCCAACCCCACAAGCAGACTGGAGGTCAGCGTTGAGAGGCTCACGATGCTCACTGCCAGGAAGCTGTCCATAGGGTTCCCCATTTCCTGAGGGCCATCTGAGCTATTTTGAGGAGATCATTCGTGTCCTTCATGGCAGCTCGTGTCGCCTTAACAGATTGTCCAGCAAAGGCAGCTTCTTTACTCAAAGCCTTGCAGCGTTCTGATCAGGTTGTCTTTGACACATCTTTAGCACCTTCCTCTCTCAGCAGCTCAGGTAATTTAAAAACCCCCTGCAAATGGAGGGTAATGATCTTCAATAACTAAAGAAACAGAGATGATTAAAGGGAAAGCAGGTGGGAGGAACTGTTAAGGCCATGAAACTTGTGCTAAGCACATAAAATCACAGTGGCAGTTGTGTAGTCAATTGTGAATTCAAAGCAAAAGCCAAACAGTGGTTTATGGCATACCAATCTATAAAATAGAAAGGAAGCCTAAATGAGTTGCCACTAAGAATTATTTTCAAGTTTCCACGTTGTAACTTATTTGGACGGACAAGAATTAGCCTTGAGGGCCAGTGACATTTGCAAAGTCTGGTACTGTCACAGCAGCATTCCAGATGCATGATATAAATGGCATGCTGGGTTTTAATTATCACAAAAATGCTGCATTTCTTAGTCAACAGTCTGTTCTTTTGGCTTTTGTGAAAAAGCAGAAGATTAGTTGACACGGGATATATGTTGTACTGTGTGTGACGCCAGTGTCTCAAAGACATATACAACGTGGCAAGACCAGAAAAGCCCCTTCCCCAGCTTCATAGGAAGCCTCTTCTCTGGGCGCTGACGCTGTGCTTCTCCAGGGATGGGGTACTGGTGACGGCTGCCATCGGGGAGGCAGGCCCAAAGCAACAGTGGTCATTTGGTTCTGAAAATACCCAAAGTTCAAACTACCAATAGTTTTATGGGTTTCTGGAGCAAAACTACAGATTTCCAAGAGGTTGTTTACCAAGTCAAATTCTAAAAATATTGAAAGAAATCTCATTTGAAAATAAAACTTATTATGGCAAGACTAATGACAGAGAATGGAAAAATTAATAGATCTCATGGGTTTTTCAGTCCATAAATTGCAAGATCAATCTTCACCAAAGAGATTTCCTGGCTGGCCTGGCTGAAAATAATTATTCCCTCTGTTATTCCTTTGTCAAATGTTATTTGGTATTTGACACATGATGTTATTATCTAATTCACATTTTACTTGTTTACCCCTGTGACTGATCTGTTTTATCAGAGTGAAAAGACCCTGACCATGGGGTAATATGTCAGCCAACTTTTTATCCTCCAGACACAGGGAGCAAGAAACACTTTTCTGTAAAGGGTCCGATAGTAAATACTTTTGGATTTGGGGGTGACAACTAGTTTTTATCCCCAAACCCTGCTTTTTACAGTCATTTAAAAATGTGAAAACATTTGTACCTTGGAAATTGTACAAAAATAAGTTGTGGTTCAGATCTGATCCATGGACAGTAATTTTTCAATCCCTGTTTTTGAATACTGAAAACATGTTATGTTAGTTCTCGAAAAGTTTTTGATTTTGGAGCAGTTCACATTTTAGACTGGGTATACTTAATCTGAAACTAAGGAGTAAAATACTGGAGTATTCAGAAATATTCCTGTTCTAATTTGCAAGTGTGACAATAATAAAATAGTGTTACTTCCATTAAACAATTTTACCAGGTCATCTGTTTTGTGCCACAAGTGGTTAATCGTAAAACAAACAGAACTGACATTTTTTTTTTTTTTTTTGCGGCACCGGGAATTGAACTCACAACCTCGCGCCTGCCAGGGCAGGCGCTTAAGGCACTGCGCCAAACTCCCGGCCCTGGTTTTTTGAGGCAGGGTCGCATTATGTAGCTCAGGCCGGCCTTGCACTCGCGTTGTAGCCCAAGCCGGCCTCGAACTCACAACGCTCCGCCTACCTCAGCCTCCCGAGTGCTAGGATTAAAGGCGTGCGCCACCACGCCCGGCCAGAACTGACATTTTTATACACATGATTTTAGTTAATTATTATTCTCTTTGGATGTATGTGATGATGGATATTTAAAAACCATATTCAATGTATATAAAATTCATATAAAGCAAAACAATAAAAAGGGGCACACGATACTGCAAAGGAAGAAGATTTACATCCTGTGAGCTCCTCTCTCATCAGCCCATCACTTCATGTTTACCGAGTCAATCATCTCATGTGAGGAAGGTACTAGAAATGGGTCTATAAGGGGTGATACAAAGATGTGTTTAAATCTTAAATATTTAAATATTAAAAACTTACAGTGAGGGACACATTATTAAGAACAGTGTGGTAAGTGTGTTCAAAGCAAATGGAAGTATTTTGAGTATTTTGAGTGGGATCAATGTCAATGTGTTTTATTGTAATAAATCTTTTAACTTATGTGCTTGCTTTGGCAACACATATACTAAAATAGGAATTAACTTAGTCATTCACTGTATTTAATGGTCAACCCTCATTGATTCACCATTTGCAGCAATTTCTGTCATCCCTCACCTAATTCACCAGATCTGACACTGTGCAATTTCTGCTTTTTCCCCAAAGTCAAAAGGACTGTGAAAGGTAAACTTTTCCAACTGATTCAAGACATCAAGGCAACCACGACAGAGCAACTAAACACTCCTAAAAGGGAACTTTCCAACACCTTTGGTAAGTTGCAAAAATTTTTGGGATGAGTGTGTTTGCAATGAAAAGGAGTATTTTGAGGGAGTTTAGTGGCAATGTGTCCTTTACTCTAACAATTTTTTAAATTGAAGCATTCACCTTATGTTTTGATTATACTTTGTACTTCAAATATAGAAAGCCATGGGAGTAGTCCTTCCTCCCCTCAGAGTGGGAGAGTTCCAGGTATTCTGTACCCAAACCATCAGAGTCCTGAGGTCACACAGCAGAGGAAATTAAACTCCGCAGAGAAATGAATGTTCTTTTATGGGAGACACAGGAAATGGGACCTGTTTCACCTTCAGTAGAACAAGAGGAGGAGGTGGTTACTGTAGAAGAACATGATAAAAATTCAGCTAAAATGTTAATGAATTTTAAAGGCCAAATGTGGGCTAGTGTGTTAATTAGCTTACCTAGGAGCTCCAAAAAGATGTTCACTGGAGCTCTACTTCAGCTGTCTCCATTTAAGGCTCTCAAGAAATACTGGTGGCATACTTAGGATGCTGAAGCAGGAGGATCACAAGTTAGTTCGTAGCCTAGCTAACTTCCTGAAAGTCTGCCTCAAAATAAAGCATAAAAAGACCTGGGGAGATAGCTAAGTGGATCAAATTGGAATTCATCAAATTTATAACTCTTGCCTTTAAGAGTGAGGGAAGAGTCCACAGACTATGAGAAAGTATTCAATAACATATATCTAATAAAATATTTTTATCAGCATATATGGAGAGCTCTTATGACTCAGAAAGAAGGATGAAAATAAAATGGGTCAAATATTTTAACAAATATTTATCAAAAAAGTATCAATGAGAAAGAAAGAAAAAAACACGCTTAAAATCTTTAGTCATTAGGAAAAGGAACTTGAAATGGTGGTGAAATGCCCCTACACACCTCCTGCAGTGGAGCAGGGGGCACCAGCCCCCAGGCTGGTGTGAATGTGGAGTTTTAGGATTATTATACATATCTGGTAAGTGCGTAAAGAATGGTACAGATATTCTGGGAAACACATGGCAGCTGCGTATGAATTCAAACATACAGTTACTACATGGCTCAGCACTCCTACTCTTACGTGTTTACTTGAAAAAAGTGTATGTTCACAAAATACACACACAAACACACACACACGCAAATGTTTATGCATCTTTGTTTATTATACTCTACAACTGGAAATGCCAGATGTCCAGTAACTATCACTCAGTAGTAAAAGAAATGAATTGCTGAAACGCACAGCAGCACAGTTGAAACTCAAAAGCAAGCTGGGTCAAAGATGCCAGACAGAAAAAGTTTACCCACTGTCCAATTCCATTCACAGGATGTACTGGAGAACGCACAGTTATAAGAACAAAAATCAGATCAGTGATCATCACAGGCTGGGATTTGGAGCAAAGATGTTGACTTCAAATGGCACAAGGGAACTCTTGGTGAGGATGGAAATATTCCACATATAATTTAATTAAAAACAAAAAAAGTATGTGCAAAAAGAATTAATTTCACTATATTATATGTTAGTATATATAGTATATATAGGCTATGTAGATTATATATACCTAGGTCAATAAATCTACATTTCATAAAAATAAAAATAAGCTAAAGAGAGTTGAAGATCTGCTTTAAAGAGCAGTAGAAATGAATTTCGCCCGGGAGTTTGGCTCAGTGCCTTAAGCGCCTGCCTGGCAGGCAGGAGGTTGTGAGTTCAATCCCCGGTGCTGCAAAAAAAAAAAATAAATAAATAAAAAAAAAAAAAATAAAATAAAATAAATAAGAAATGAATTTCGATACTTATAACACAAACAATATACTTGGAGGCTTAGCAACCCTCCAAATTGCTTAGCAATCAAATGTTATATTATTGGAAATGAGGACCCATTAAATAGTCCTTAAACAAGATGACAGGCTTCCACGACATGGAACTGTAGCTCCGATGGAAGTTTGGAGGAACCCACTATCACTCATGGTAGGAATAAGCTCTACATATACCAGAGCGGTGAAGGGACGTTGTAAAGGGCACATAGGATAAGGGAAATACTTTTGGTCTTCTCTGGGTGAAAATAACATTTAAGAGAGATTTGGATTCTGATTCATAAAAGAAGGCACATGCTGGTTTGCAAGGTGATAGGTAAAATGAACACAGAAAAGTGAGTGTCAGGGAATCCAAAAGAAGTAAGAAGTCAGACCACGTTACTTTCTACAAGGGCTAGGATATATTTTTTCCTGATTTATGATCAATGGACAGGAGAAGAAATGCACATGCTTTTGGTAATTGTAGAAATAATCTGACCACTTATGAATGAGAAAAATTACCAAGGTTCCTCAAAATAGGTGTTTTGAGAGCTCAGGCTTCAGAGTGCATGGTGGTCTTTGGTGTTGGTGGTCTTCGTTTCCTATGCCGGAGCCCCATGAAGCTATTTCAGCAGCACTCCTGAAGCTCCAAGATTTTCCTTATCTTTCTTTTAGAAAACTTACTTCTGTCAGTGTCACCCATTTTTTTCTCTCTTGGTGACTTTTCTTATTCACACTACGTATCATTGATCACGTTCCTTTGTAGTCCCACAATCTCCTTGGTCAGAAGACCGGGGACTCACCAAGTAAAGGATGTTACAGAAGAGGTTCCTTTATTTTCTGGATCCTAACTGATCTCAAAGGGCTAGGACCAAGATATTGAGTGTCATAGTCCATCAATCTTTCTAATTTTTGGTCTTCAAACCTCAGTTGTTGAATATCTAGAAGAAAATGTTAATGACATTACATTGTAATGAAGACAGCAAGTTTAATATTACTAACTTATCTAAATAGCAAGCACCTTAGAACATAAAATAGATTGATTGTTTTCTAAAAATCATGAATGTTCTAATATCTGAGTCCCTGTAGATTGTTAAAAGTTACATATTGTACACAGAAAATTAGAAATCAAAAGCCATACATAGTATTACAGCATGACAAATCATGATGACATTTTGTAACATACCTGAACTTCCATTTTGACATAAAATATTCCTTTTATTCAACCATCCTTATCTAATACATAAGAAGTTTTTACCTAACGTGTTGA
Source organism: Dasyprocta punctata (assembly GCA_004363535.1). Lineage (NCBI taxonomy): Eukaryota > Metazoa > Chordata > Mammalia > Rodentia > Dasyproctidae > Dasyprocta > Dasyprocta punctata. The sequence goes on from RJWM01001215.1 coordinate 145,827, forward strand.
CCTTTAGTGGGATGTACATATCATGAGTTTTTGTTAAAGGCAGAGGTCTAAATCTGAAAGAAAATCTATCACTATAAGCAATCCTCATTCCACACTTTGGAAGACCCACACATCTGTTGGCATGAATATATTCTATACATGACAAAAAACAATAATGATAAATTGTCATAGTCACACAAAAACATTGAAACAGGACATCTTTTAAATCAAAAACCTTATTGTCAGGAAAACTTAATCCTTTTGATAATGGCCAATATAAATGTATCAAAATAATATATTTTTAATAACATTTAATGGGATGTTTCCTGTAAGGCTATGGAGATTACTGGGGACTCTCATTAATGAACAAGAACTGGTTAAAGTTATTCCAGGCAGCTGCTTTCTTATTCATCAATTGGAGTCCTGTCCTAATGATCTCCCCCAACCCTAATGGATTTTTATTTAATATATTAATAATGTTTTGATGAGTTTTGAAAATCCAATTTTAGTATTGTTTTGACCAGCTGACAACCCAGGTGAAAGCATGTTTTTAAGTCTATAACCCAAATTAAGTTATGAACAAATGATCCAAAAACATAAAACCAAAAAGGAAAAGAAAAAAATTGTTGAGCTCAAATAAATAAAAAAGCTGTTAACTTATTGGACAAATAGACAAACAGGCACACAGTTTGGACAAACAGGCAAACAGATATAAAGGTAGACTGACAACCATTTTATAAAATTGAGTGTACTCAAATATATTTTTGAACAAACTGAATTACAATAACTTTTTACATTTGTAGAATTTATAACTACAAATAGACTAGTCAGATTTTGTTGTAGGTCAATTAGCAGAGAACTCTCAAGAAGAATTTGGAAGGAACAAAGTCTTTTATCTATAATCAGTATATAGTTCTGTATTTTATTTTGTCTAAAGAATACTGGTAACTTCTTTGTTCCCTTCTTTCATGTAACTTTTAGCTCAGTTATTTCCAAGCAATCTGCCATGTATTCAGATCTTTGATTTCTGTTTTTGATTACCATCTCCTGGGTATTTTGGGTCAGTTCCTTTGATTGGCCCCAAGTCAGGTCTAGCCCTGTCCTTGTCCATTGACTATAGAGAAGTTGCTGAGGCATCACTGCCACAGGACTGAGCATCAGTATCTTGAAAGGTGGAACCAACTCCTTCTCCAGGTCTGGGTCCATGATACAGCTGGACAGCAGGTGCTAGTACTCAGGCCATTCAGTGTTCTCTGGAAAGGCACAAGCATACCCTTGACCCCAAATTAGCATTGGGTTGGGCCCCTTCCATTGTCTGAACACCTGTGTGAAGGACCCTTCCTAGCTTTTTTTCCCTTAACCTGATTTGTCTTTATGCCTAGTAGGACTTAAAAAGTTAATAGTATATACTGCCAAGTGAAGTCTATCATGAGGTATAAATTTTGAGGGGAGGGATACCCCCTTTTGTTTTTTCAATTGAATTTTGAGCATATGGTGAGCACATTTAACAATTTCTTGACTGTGAGGATTATAAGGAATTCCCCTGGTAAGGGAAATGCTAAAAGCTTTACAAAATATTTGGAAAGCAGCACTTGTATATGCTGGGCCGTTGTCAGTCTGAAGTGCCTGCAGGCAGCTCTAAAGACATCCAAACAATGAGCAATGACATGTTTAACCCCTTCACCAGCGTGTGCAGAAGTAAAGATAAACCCTAAGGAGGTGTGCATTGAAATGTGGACCCATCAAAAAGCATCAAACTTAGGAATGTGACATGCATCTGCCAGAGATGATTGGCATGTAACCCCTGGGGATTAACCCCCATAAAGAGTGAGGGAAGGTGTACTATGCATGTACAGCTGGGCATGGTGGCACACACCTTTAATCCCAGCACTCAGGAGGCTGAGGTAGGAGGAGCACTGTGAGTTCGAGGCCGGCTTGGGTTACAACGTGAGTACAAGGCTGGCCTGAGCTACACAGTGCGACCCTGCCTCAAAAAACCAGGGCTGGGAGTTTGGCTCAGTGGCTTAAATGCCTGTCTGGCAGGCGCGAGGTTGTGAGTTCAATCCCCAGTGCCACACACAGAAAAAAAATGTAATATGCATGAGGAACATTGTTCAACAATTTGTCAAGCCTGTTCTCAGGTTAAATGGAGCTGTTTTTATAGGTAAGAAGCATTTTGATAAAAGGTAGCATGGGAAACAGAAGCCTGCTGAATGGCATCTGAGGGAGTAACAGATCACGGCAGTGGAAGACAGAAAAAATAGCAATAGCCAAAGGAGGGAAGCATAAGCCTCCTTTTTTCCCTCTACATTGTAGGCAGGTTACTCTCCTAGGGTGGGTGCAGCAGGTACACTATCTCTGTGCCCCTCTCCTGCACAGGACAAGGATGCTTACAAAGTGAGGACCCTGTCCCCCACCCAGCCACTCAGTCAAGCTTCTAAACTTCTCAAGTTGACCCAATTAATCAGTCATTCCAACCCACCATTGTCAACCTGGCCGCCAGATACGTTTTTTAAAAAATTGGTTTTCAGATACAAAGACAAGCTTATTTTTATCTCTTCACAACTTGAACATTATAACAAGCATAACAGTCCTTAAGAACAGTATTACATCTATCAACACTATGCTACATTAGAATCATAACATTTTGCCCTTGCAGCTGAAACAGACAACATTGTTTCACCCACCTCCCTTGTCTAGCCCAAGTTCTAGGCTCTGTGGAGCTCTTCTGTTCCTCTCAGGAACCACCCAGGGGCCTGTGAGAAGTGCTGAGAGGAGCAGAAAGCAGCAGTTTTTCACTGTTAAACAATCCTTTAAAAGGCTATAGAGGTCCAGATAGATCTGTGCTGGTTTGCTTTCTACCTAACCTTGCTCAAAGTTGCTTTCCCACTTCCTCCCAAGTATGTAACTTTACAGTTCCTTCTTCTGGAAACAAAGAAACAAATTCAAGAAACTTAGCATGCTGTGCCGTCTTAATAGGCATGCAGTCATCAAGGCACTCCCTGATGCAAATGCACAAAAGTAAATACAGCCATCAAGAACACAACAAGCATTGTTATATACAGTGGTGGTTCCTGAGCACCTGTTTTTCTCATGTTTTACATCTGATATGGGCTTAGTATTGATGATATTAATGGGTTCAATATTGAGGATAGCAATACATTTTTGGGGCTCAATACTAATGATATCAACAGGTGATCAGTACACCTTCCTCCCTTTTGCGTGCACGTTAGAGGTGTCCTTCTCACCTGCTAAATGGTGAATTTCCCCATGACTTGGGGTCCTGTTCATGTGCCATTCTGCGGCTACTCACGCAGCTCTAAACTTCCCAGGGTGAAGACAGTGACATGCAGTGAGAAGTGAAGAAATAAAGACAAGACACAGAAAGCTGGGATCAGGTGGAGCCCTCTCTGCTGATGGGAGGCAAGGAACTGCTCAACCACCACAGTTCCTTTATTTACATTCAGAAAGATGACGCCAATTTTGACCTCTCTGCCTAGCAATTCGTTTGCCTGGTTGACCTGGGAACCTTGTCTTCTGGGAGCTGGAACAGCTTGTTTACATGGCTTGCTTTGGGCTTTCCCTGCTCACAGTGCTGCATGTGCAATCAATCTCCAGCTTCAGCCACTCCCCACATTTACAAGTATTTTCTCCCATTCCATGAACTGCTGTTCGACTTTCCTCATAGAGTTTTTAGTTGACAAAGACCAGTTAATCTATATTGTTTTTCATTGTTTGTGTTTTTCATGCCCTAAGAAACATTATTAGTTCAAGTCATAGAGATATACTTCACTATTCATTTTCTAAGAGCTTTGTAATTTTTGTCTTTCACTTAAAACTTTAATCCATTTTGACTAAATGTTTATGTTTAAGGTGCAGCCTAATTTCACATAGGGAAATCTAGATTTCCCAGCACAATCTGTTGAAAAGACAACTCTTACATTGGATGATCTTGACACTTTGATCGAAAAATCACTTGGCCACACAAATGAATCTTGTTTCAGAATTCTCAATTCTAGTCCCTTAATTTATATATCTATCCAGTTTTGTAAGTCCAGGTTATTTCCACACTTAGTTGCATTAGTTTTGTAATAAGTTTTGAAACTGGAAAGTGTAGACCTGACACAATTGCTCATTTTCAACACTTCTGGGTTATTCTAGGTCCCCTGAATTTCTTCAGGAATTTGAGGATCAGTTTACCAACTTTTTTAAACAAGCAAACTCAGATTTTTATAGAGATTACCCTGAAAATATAGATCAAGTTGAGTGCATTGTCGTCTTAAGCATATCTAATCCATAAACATAAAATATCTGTCTATATTTAGGTTTTCAATTTCTTCCAACAATGTTTTCAGTTTTCATAACTTAGTTACTCCATTATTTTTGTTAAATTTACTAAGTACTCTATGCCTTTTTATGCTGTTGTAGATGTATTTGTTTTCTTGATTTCATTTTCATAGTTTTTGTTACAAATACATATAATCACAATTTGTGTATATTGATCTTATATCCTGCAACCTTGTCGAACTCATTTGTTACTTTTAATGGTTTCTTATTTCTTGCATTTTGTATTTAGATTTTTAAGTTAATTTTTATAAATTTAAAAAATAATAGTCTCCTGGTTCCTTTTATGTATATTGTTTCTCCATTGATACTTTATATTTAGCTAGTACTTTATTCATCATATTTGCATGTGCAGAAATGGCTTATACTTTTTAACTTTGTCTATCCTTGACCAAACTTTGGAGATTATTTATCAATTTTATCCTTTTTTTGCTCTTCATTGTACTAATTCATGTTTATCTTTAATTTTTATTTATCTTTATTAAATTCTTTTATTTCTTTTTTAAAGTTGGATTCAATTGCTGAACTCTTAATTTGTTAAATTGGTTTAATTGGTACCTAGCATCTATGCTCATAATTTTTCTTTGAGCATTGCTTAATAGTATCTCATAGTTCAGGTGTTATTAATTGCTTCTAATTTCTACATTGTCTGCAATTTAAAGTTGCAAATTGTCTTTTTGGACTCAACAACAATTTAATTAAATTATGAAATATCAAAATATCCTGGTTTTCTTATGTGTCCAGTTTTTATTATTATTTCTAGTTGTATGGGACTATAACAAAGAATTAACAATACTGAAATTTTTTATTAAAGTATAGATTTTGATGCAAATCTTCACACCAAAACTTTTATTTTTATTTTTTGCATTGCTGGGTGGCTAATAACCCAGAGCCTCTTGCATACTGGGCAAATGCTTTACCCCCCAGCTGCATCCTCACTTCCAAACCTGTGTTTGGTGAAGAAGATGTGAAAGTTAGAGCAACCAGCGTCCTCCCAGGCGCCACGGCCCCGCTGCCCGGCATCAGCCACGCTGATCCTGTGGGCAAGGCCTAAGGGGCACAACGCTGTGTTTTCTGCTATATTTATAGCTCGTATTTGGCTTTAGTTCCATCCTAATGAGACTTTACTGTTCCTGAGCTCTTTTATTTCTTTCTTAATTATCCAGATTTCATAAATAATTCATGAATTACTTATCTTCTGAATCTTTTGGTCTGTTGCCTTTGTATTTGAAGAATTTAGGTCAGTTTAAAACTATTGGCCACATTGTTCCTTTTTTCAAAATGTTACAGCAATCTTTATAACAACATCCAGTCTTTGAATATTGCCACGGAGAAATCTGAGACCACCCAAGTTTTTAAAATTTCTCCCTTTCCTCAATTCACTTTTAGTCACTTTTTAAAAAAGCCTTAAGAATTATCACTGGCCCTGAAGTATGGTTATATCAGCAAATCCTCTCTCAGTGAGAACTCTTCTGTACCAGATTACCCGGGATACAGTGCTTAGTTCTTTCTACTCAGTCTTAGCACTTTTAGTTTTCATTCAATAACCTGGCTGTACTGCCTACTGCATGCGTTTTTTTTTTTTAAATCCCCTAATGTTTATGCTTTAAATTTATCTTACTGATATTTTAAAGGTTAATGTTTATGCTCTTGAGTTTGATTTTTTAGTATCTATTGGTCATGACTGCTTCTAATGCTATGAAGCCAGGGAACTGTAAGAGTATCTTTAGACAAGGAGCGCGTGGTCATCGCTGCTCTTCAGTGTATCTTATTTGTACCACATGGGTTGGTACTGTAGGTGGCCCCTATCCAGAGAAGCCAACCTCTGTGTGCTGTGCAGATCTTCCACACAGCCTGTGGTGTGAGTCTGCCCGGAGTGGGTGAGTCACAGCCGAAAAGATGCAAAACAGGATAAATCTGTGTAAGTTAAGTCTAATGATTTCTGAGATTCTAAATAACTTAAGGAACAGTCATTATAGATTTTTCCTCTATAAACCCATGAAAGCAAGTCGAAGTCTGGGAAATGCATAGAAAATTAAGTCAAACCACAAGAAAGTTTGTAATAAGAAAAAGTACACTGCCTTTCTAATTTCAACTATTTGTTTCAGTACCAAATAGGCAGTGGGTTCTGAGGTTGTTTTAAGTGAAGAGCTAAGTCAAGATGCTTGAGTTTCAAGATATCACAAACATAATTAGATTATTTCAATCTATATGCTAATTTGTTTCATTTATAGGTTTCTCTTAGTTCACTGAAAAGGAAGTTTTGTGCCGTTATCTGTTTCTTTTTTGTAAGAGAGAATTCTTTTCCTCTATGACTTATACTTTGGGTAACCTTTTGGACAAGCTTTTAAATTAAGGTACAATATGTATTAACTACTGCTATTCTCTATTTTGTTGGGACCTTTATTTTATTTTTCAGAAAAAGAGTGCTTTTTATATTTTCTTTATTAATATCTACACATATTACATTAAAAACATCTTATTAACTAATTTAAAAATATTTGTAAGTAACTATAACTCTAGTCAAAAATTTTTCAAAATTATGAGTTGTAAGACTCAATTGTTAGTTTTTGAATTTTCAGGTGTGTGACTACACAACTTTTAAACACTATAATGTGTATAGAAAACAATGTATGTAATGAAAAACATGCAAAATTGAGTGATATAATTATGTAAATAGATGTAGTAAAGCAGCATTAAAAGTCTTTTACTAAAATTTATTTATTTTTAATGTCACGAAGTTTGTGGTATTAAAATTGTGAACTGAAAGCAAAAAAAAAAATGCTTTCCAACTGAAACACTACATATGAGTTCTATCCCATTGATTCTTGCTTCCTCATTTTCTCCAACTCTTTCCAATCTGTTATTGCTCCCTCACCCCCATTCTCTCCAAATTTAAGCATGGATTAATTAGCTAGGTTGCCCTTCTAGAATGTAAGACCAATTTGGATACTTGGCTGGGCACCGGGCCAGATATTTCTAATCCAGAATTTCTTGACACCCTACAAAAGATTTTCTAGAAAATATTTTCTTCTTGAAAACTCTGCATAATCTACAGTCAGTGAAATAATAAAATAGTTAATTTTATAATTGTAAGTCTCCCTGAAAACCGAAAACCAAAGTTTTCCTCTTCATCTCCTCCTGCACAGAGCAGCCCAGCTAGGGCAGGCGGGATAAACAAAGTCAGAACCCCCAGGAGAAGAGCGGGAAGGACTGGCCCTCGGCCATCCGGGCATCCGGCAGCAGCCCCGCGAATCAATCACACCATGACACGGACCTTTGATCCACTCGAAAGGGAGCGATGTGGAATACAAAGTTGGGTGACCTTTTCACTCCTTGGCCAAAGCAGCTCCCCCTGCTTCCTTGAATATTTTTCCTCCGAAATTCCATAATGCTTCAGATGAGTCGTGATTTTGTGATTGTCTTTTCTGTTTTTGTCCCTGCAGCAGTATCAGACTATGTGTTTTGTTTTTGTAAAGATGGTTTCGTAAACTCTGATTTTCAAAAGAGCACTGGAAGCCATATGGGTGCATTTTCACTGGAGGGAAAGGGAAAGGAGACGGGGAGTACAGAACATGCTCGCTTTTTTTTCTTCACAATAGAATCCATAGACTTTTCTAGATATTTTCAGCGTATTTTTGTTAGTACACATTAATCTTGCACATTTGGTTTCACTGTGGCATTTTCATCTATGCATAGAATGTATTTTAGTCACAACTATTCCCCATGGCCCGGCCTTAGCTTCCCCCACCCCAGTATCCTCCTTATCTTCCATTCTCATTGTCTCCTTTCTACTTTCTAGGCCCCCCCCCGCCCTGCTTTCTAGATTCCACATATTAGGAAAAATATGGGGTACGTGTCTTTCTGAGTCTGATTTATTTTGCTTAATGTGTGCGCTCCGGTTGTACCACTTTTCCTGCACGTGACAGAGCTGTGTTCTCTTTATGCCTGGATAATGTTCCCTTGTATATGCACCACCTCATACCAACCCAGTCATCCACTGATGGACCCCTCCACTGATCTCATAGCTTGTGTTTTGAATTGTGCCAAAATAAACATAGGTATGTCTAGAGTATGTCTAGAGTATGCTGATTTTAATTCCTTCGGGTATGTACTAAGGAATGCTGTTGGTGATCATATGAAGAGGATTGATACCCAAAGTGGCTGTACTAATTTACATTTTAACCAACAGAATATGTGTGTTTCTTTTCCCTCACATCTCCAGCTTTTATTTTTACTATTCTTGATGATAAACATTTTGACTGGGGTGAAGCTGAATTCAGTGGAGACTTGATTTACATTTCCGTGATAGTTAAAGATGTTGAACATTTTTTTCATATAGTGTCTATTGCATTTCTTCCCTTGAGAAATGCCTGTTCAGTTCATTTGCCCATTTTCAATTGGATCATTTGTTGTTTTTGAGTTCTTTGTATATTTTGGATATTAATCCGCTGCTGGAAGACTTATTCAGCAGAATGGTAATGTTAGCTTCCTCACAACGTGGCGTGCCTCTGCGTGTGTCTTACACGACCGAGTGTGCATTCAGTCACAGTTTGCTGTGTATGTGACGCAGTGTGCTGAGCCTCTCTGAATCAGCTTCTTATGCTTTCCACAGGCCCAGTGCCTTCGTTGTCAGCACCCTTTATGAATTTCACGTCCACGTCACTGTATCCAAAAGCCTTCCTGACAGGGCCATTGCACTCAGCCTAAATGAGTGCTCTTTTTCTTTAACACTTGCTACATGAGACTCCTGGACACGGCCTCCCATGATGCCCTCTGAGTCTTTTGCAATTTTTCTCAATTTCTTGACCAATGACTATAGGTAAAACCAAGAGCAACACCTACACTCCTCTCCATTTTCCTGAAATATTACTCCAATGCACCATTTTAACTAACATTTAGAGTCTTAGATTTTTCCCAAATGTATATCCTCATTTCGGCACAGGCATTTCTCAAAAATTGCATGTAATTGTCTAACCCAAATATCCTTCAGGAGGTAAAATATGCATTTTAAACTTAACATTTCCTAAACCCAATCCTATCGCACTATTACCAGTCCTTGTAAATGCACCTTTGTTTTCTAAGTCCTGAGACTAGAAAGCTTGACAGAATACTCTCTCTCTCTCTCTGTTGCTATCTCTGTCTCTCTGTCTCTGTCTCTCTCTCCTACACACACACATACCACTTATATCTCATGTCCAAATGATTAGTGAATCTTGGCGTCTCTACTTTAATTAACTATAACTAGCATCCACCCGTTTTTCCACATCGCTCCCTCAAGCAGCTTTGTCAAAGCGCGTTTCTCCCTTACGTTCCCGTGATACCCTCCTTGCTCTGTCTGCTGCTCCTTTCCGGTGGTCCTCAGCATAGCAGCTGCTGCCTCCCAACCTTATTCCATCTGGGACCTAATTTCCTCTGTCCTTCCCCCATCCTTTGCCTTCACCCTTCACCCTGGCCTCCCTGAGACTCTTGGGTCTCCAGGCATATGCGTGTTAGTGCCTTGGCATTTTCCCTGCACTTTGCTGGATGCTGTCGTCTCTTCCAGCGAGGGCCTGCGCTCGTGATTTGCTCTCATTCCTAGGTTTCAGCTTGCACGCAGTGTTAGTGGGGAGGCTGACGCTCCTGATTTCTCTTTTTAAGTAGCGATTCTCCTACTCCAGTACTTCATATGTATTTTACCGTTCTACGGTATTCTTCTTGGCGTTGATTTGAAACACACACACATGTACTTTTTGGTTAGCAAGTTTTCTAAACAACAAAGAGAATTAAAATTGTAGTGGTAGGCTTTAAAACAGATTCTCTCGCTGGAAAAAGTGAGTGAGGTCCTTCCCACGTGTGGCTTCTGGACGCGTTCTGCCTCTGTGCTCTCAGTTGCCCCTTTACTTGAGCTGGATTTCTGACGGATGCTTCATGATTGAGGCGGCATCATCATTCTTAGATAATTAGCCCTGTTGGTACTGGGAACTTAACTCACTCAAGAGGATCTGGATCTGGAGTTCTGGTTGGAGGCCGGTCTGTGAGGTGAACCAGCGTTTCTGCTATCACTTCATTGACTTTCCCCCATTATCCTTGGCTTTCTCCTTGACTGCCAGTGTCAAGGTGGTGGCATGTTAACCAGACTTTGCTTGACTCCTCTGTGCTGAAACTAACATTTATTTTTTTATTTATTTGGTACCAGGGATCGAACTCACGACCTCGCTTTTTCCGGGCAGGACCTTGTGCTGCTGAGCTAAATCCTCTGCCCCTAGAAGCTAACGTTTAAAAATAAAAACTTCTCAATTTGTTTATCTGTATTTTATATCACTTGTTTTCCCATTTCAGTTTATTCTAGGCCATTTCTTGGTTCTCTTTCAAGCTAAACCATTTATTCAGAATTCATAATTTTAAAACTTATGTTTTTGTTATCTTGACATATAAAGAATAAACATGTGATTGTACCAGTCTTGAAGACCCTGCTTACAATTGAGAGAATAAATTACAAAACAACTTTCTCCAAAATCTTGGTATTAATTTAAAGTCCATGAGGACAGGATATCTCTTTTAAAGTCTCAGCCTTTTAAAGTGACTAATTGAAAAATTCTGGAAAACAAAGTAAAATGCAATCTAGAGGTTGCATATTTTTAAACCAAATCAGGAAAAAAGAATTTTCCTATGTTTTTATTAATGAACCTTTATCAACATGTCATATAAAGTTGGAAAAATCACCACAAATGACATATGTGAAATCTTCATAACTGAATTAAGATGGACAGATATCAGCACACAAATATAAGGTCATTATTACACCTCCAAGAACTTGCCCTTCGAAGTGGGCTGTAATGGGACCCTGGCTCTGGCAGCACATGGTAAAGCTTGGCAGAGAGAGTCATATGGAGCTGAAAAAGGAGTATTCGTCAAGATGTTAATATATTCTGTGATCTATCAGACACTGCGATGCTGTTATATAAGATGTGCTATATGTTGTTCTACTGTTTCTGACTCTTGAATAAAACAAGAATGCACGTTTCCTTTATATGGCAGCTATCAATATGTTTATATACAATCTAAGAATTGAATTCTTGTAACAACTAAGATCAATGCACAAATTGGTATCATGTGAAAAAAGCAGAAAAATAATCCAGATTCAAATGTCTTCCTTAAAATCCCACTGATTTTATTTATTTATTCTGTGGTTTATAGTATTTAATTGAGTTTGAAATTTTAAGGAAATTCAATAACAACACTTAGTATTTATATTTATTAAAAGAGGAGTTGGCTTTTTAGGAAGCACTAATAAACTTTAGGGAATTATTTTGTGTGATTCACTAAAGCACAATGGATGCAAGAGTGAACTATGAGCGCAGTGGAGGAAAGCAGTGCGGGAAGGCAGACGGCAGCGGGGTATCCAACACACCAAATCCTAAAACTGCACTCAGCCTTAATTATGTGAAAGGCGCCATTGTGAATTCATTCCCATGACATTCAATCTGAAGTAACCCAATCTGTGGATACCAGAGGAGCACTTAGGTGGTGAAGAACAGAGGACGGAAGGGCTCTGAGCTGCGGATTTGAGCCCGCAGGTGTTTGATCGTGAATGGAGTCCTCAGTGCCGCGCAAGCAGCGCCGATGATGCAAGGCCAATGCCGACTGCGGTGACTGCAAACCGCCCCAGGGACGGAGGGGCCTCTGCCAGCAAAGCACCCCGGCCGTGAAGATCACACGTGCGGTTCTAGGATGCTGCTTCATAAAGCTGAGCAAATCAGAATTAAGGCGTTTGGTCCCTGACTACGTAATAGGGGTCCAGGCAGCACTGCATAGACCCGTTTTCCTACCTTAGCCATCCCTTGTGCTCCACATTTCATTCCTTCCGCTCCCAAATTCCTGGCGGCCACTGTTTATTTTACTGTTTGTAGTCTTGACTTTTCTAGAAAGTCATATAATTGCAATCATGCAGTATATAGCCTTTTTCAGTCTGGCTTCTTTCACTTATTAGTATGCAGTGAAAGTTCCTCTGTGTTTTTTCATTGACTTGGTAGCTCATTTATTTTTAATGCTGAATAATATCTTATTGTCTGGATGCAACACAGCCTATTTATCCATTTACCCACTGAAGAGTATCTTCGTTGCTTTCAAGTTTGAATTATGTAGCAATTATGAAGAAGGCTACTATAATTTCATGTGCACAGACTTTTTTGAGATACAGTTTGCAACTCATTTGATAAATATCATCAAGTTCGATTACCAGATCCTACAGGAAAAGCATGTTCAGCTTTGTAAGAAGTTGTCTTCTGTGGAAGTAACATTATACATCACCACCGGAAAGGAGGCACAGTTCCTGGTGCCCAAGGGTTGATCCACTTTAAGTTGCTTTTTGTTAGCATCCACGATTGAAGACATTACAACAGGGAATCCTAGAGGTCATTAAGCTATGTCTCTAGCAAAACAATACACTGGGCTTGGAAAAACCATATTCGTATTAACAATATTGCAGGAAATAAACAGTTGACACCAAAGAACAGGAAAAGGAAGATTAAATATGCTTACCAAGGATGATAAAGTCACAATATCAGAGGTTTCTGTCTGAGTCATTTATGCCTGTGTTTTGTCAAAGCATTCACAGTAGAGGATTGTATGCAGAGGTTCCTTAGTGCTTGGTCAACTTCTCTTGATGGTTCTACAATGCCATTTCCTAGGGTTGCATGTTAATTCTAAGTTATTGTGAAATTTCTCTCATCTACTATAATATGTATCAGATATTAGTCTATTTTTATGGTATGCTTATATTCTTTGACTTAGTTCTTATTCTGGCGGTGATGTATTTAGGATCCAAGTGCACACAGATCCTCACTGGCATCCTCTAGTGGCGGAGGAAGGGAGAATCTGCTCCAAAGAGATCTCTTACTCTCAAAATCGAAACCTGGCAAGAGCTTACCCTGCATTGCCAACCAAATGTGGCTTTAGGGCTAAAAAATATCTTAAGAAATCCTTTGCATTTGTAAATTAATGATGGGTCTATTTTGCAGTAGATTGCTGTGTATTAAGGAATATTAAATATCATCTACACATAATCTAGGTTTTCAATGTACTGAATTGAGAGTGTGTACTCTTTAACAATGAGGGGAATCTGGTGCTTATTACGCTTCCTTTCACATTTGCTGTTTATCTTTATATCTGTAATTGTGTGATAATAAGCGGTAGGAAACTTAAAAATCATAAAGAAAATATAGTTAACTCATCAGGCAAAATCTAACCAGGCTCAAAAATAATTTAAATAAAAGGGAATTAGCTCAGGTGAGTGATGAAAGAGTTAGGAAGGCCTATAGGGGACGGTGAGAAAACCCAGACATTGCACAAGTAAGCAGCTGCTAGGATCCCTTGGTAGAGGAGTAAAGATAAGCTGGGGCTCTGTAGGAGCTGAGGGGTCCAGAAAGCGATGAAACTGTGACAGGCTGTGCCCTGGGTTACTGTGTAGGTGTTGCCGAAAGTGAAAGTGGAAGAGGGAGAAGGAGAGAGAGAGGGGAGGAGAGGAGAGGGGAAGGGCAAGGAAGGGAGACTGACGGAGATTCTTTCGGCACCAATGCTTGCAGCCATTCCCCAGAGTCGCTGACAGGCTGATCCAGATGAAACCCAGCACTCGATTGGCAGGCACAGGACACCCAGGCTGCGGAGTCAACAGCCCTCTGAAACAGAGAGCGGGGCTGCAGAAAGTTCAGATGGTGGAGAGACCAGTGTGGCCAACCATGGCTCAAGAACGCGATAGATTTCATACTTTTTCACAGCAAGTTGGGGTTGTGAAACTTTAATTGGCCTGAATTTTTTTCCTCTGACTATATTCTTCTTTCCAATAAGTAAAACAAAAGTTTCTGGTATAGATAAAACTCCTTATGGGAACATTTAATTTGGGGTTTGTATTTTGACATTTTTAACTTAAAATTCATGAAGCTTATTTCTGACTCTTTTCTATATTTAGCTAATTATGAGATTTTGCAGGCTTTTTAGCATTTCGATAATATTAAAAACAGAGGCTCTAAAAAGATAAAAATGTTGTCTAAATATGTATTCCATAATAGTTTGATCATGAAAGTAATACAAGGTACTTTCTTAGTAATTTATTCTGTAAATGTAAAAATGTCACTAAATTGGAAGCATAATACATGATTTTATGCTACTGATATGCCAATATCCTTTAAGAGATAGCTTGACTCCAGCCTCCTGCTTTATATTGCTTTTCCATAGATGTTTAAAGTTTCCTGCCTCCATCTGTTCAGTGGGTATTATCGTTTGATACACAGAAATAAGGTTTAAAAATTTTAACTAGTTGGTCTTTCCAGACTTTAAATGTTTGATCTTTAAATTTAGTTTTTATTCCAACAAACTGCTCTTTCGTGATCATAACACATTTTGGTAACATTACATAATGGTATAACAAATGGTTCTCCTCCACATTTATTCACATCATTTCATTGGTTAATATAATGCAGTTCCTTAATCTGGGTCTGGACAAATATTCTTGGGTATCTTTGTTTTAGTAATTTAGTATGCACAGGTGTATAATCTTAGATCTTGGCTGTAACAGTTGGCTTTGGGAACTCAACCTTGAGAACTAATTTCTGACTTATAAGAAATCTTCAAACTGAAATATATTACAGGCCCTCTTAATCAATATATTGATGTGATGATAGCATGCACCCATAGCATCTTGGAGACAAAAACAACTGAGGTATTTCTATCCCTCATCAAAATCTTATCTCAGTGACATCAGACTAGAATCTGATTGTGTTATGCATGCTAACATTTAATGAATTAAACTTAATTTAATACAGCAAAATGTCTAAAAATTACTCAACATTAATAGGAAAGGATGTGGATTCTCTATTGCCAAACCAAATGTAAAGTACCTGCAATACTGTAAAATTAGAATTTTATGATGGCCAACAGACTGGCATGAAGTGCACATTTAGCTCATTGACCATCTCCAGTTAAATAGAAGCCTTTTCCTGCTTTAATCACAGCTATTTTAGTCTGCTTGGGCTGCCATTACAAAGTACTGTAAACCATCAGCTGAAATAACAGATAGTTGTCACAATTTTAGAGGGTGATAAGTCCAAGATCCAGATTCCAGCAAGGCAGGTTTTCTTCTGAGGTCTCTTTATCTTGCAGATGACAACCACTGGTTATCTCCTTACATAGCATCCTCCTGAGACTGAGCAACTCTCTTTTGAGTCTTCTAATAAGGACACTTACCCCACTACGTGGGGCCCCACACTTGTGACCACATCAGCCTCTGCCTTCTCAAGTCACCAGCTTCAAATATCACCAGGGGTGTTAAGGCTTCAAAATATGATGGTTAGGAGGATAGAAACATGCAGTCCATAGCACTGTCCAGCCACATTCTAATGGTCATTTAGTTCAAACCCCTCCCATTACTCCAGATGAGGAAGAGTCACAGATTGAGGCTTTAACCGGAGTTAGGATATATCAAGAACTCAGGTCAGTGAGAGACTGGGGAGGACATGCTGACTCAGCACACAGAAGTAGGAGGGAATGCAGTGCAGAATACAAGACACGAAGCCCATCAATCCAAGTGGCACAGGCTGAGAAAGAATGAATGCTAGGCAGGAGGGAGGCTCTAAGGGTGGGACTGCCAAAGGTGGAAACATATAAAGGAATAGCTTGATGAAGAGCTAGAAAAAAGTTCAAATGCCTCAGGAGTGAAACTGCAGTTATTTTGAAGGCCCGGGGGGCTGTTGTTAAAGGGTCTGTCCCACTCAGCCACGTGCTGGGCTTCTACTTTGGCTTCATCATGTCAAGAGAATGTGTTAGCTGAAAGTGTAATCTGCATGGCAATTCTATACTGTAGTGAACACAGCAAATAAATTGACCCTGCATTTTCTGAATAACTTTTTACCTACTTGAATAATGTAAATTCTTCTCTCTGAATATGGATAACACTAAGTATACTATTAGAAGTATGATTCTGAATAACAGCCAAAATCAGAGCATTTAACATACAGATAACACTAGGAAAAGTTAGCTTATTCCGACCATTTATTTCATATTGTGCAAGGGTGTTAGTTGGTATAAAAAAAAATTCTCCATAAATCAGACGTGGTGGCTCAGGCCTGTAATCCTGGCACTCAGCAGGCCAAGGTAGGAGGATCACTGAAAGTTCAAGGGCAGCCTGGGCTACAGAGTAAATTTAAGGTCAACCTGGATTACAGAATGCACTCCGTCTCAAAAAAAAAAAAAAAAAAATCTGCAAATCTCAGTGACTTTGAGCATAACAAAGTTCTGCTTAGCTGGGAGAGAGGGCCCTGTCCCACCGCTCTGCTCTCAGAGATGCGGACCCATTTCACCTCAGTGTCATGTTGTTCCATAGCCTCTGGCTCTTTGCTGGACTTTCTGTACCTGACAAACTAAAGAGGAGAAATGTGCAGAAATTATATTAATATCAGCTGCGGACATGGAGTAAACTGTTTTCATCTGTGCCCCACTTGCTATAACTCAGATATTCGGTCCCACAAACTACAAGGGCAGCTTGGAAGGGGTCCCTGCATGTGTTGCTATCTTCTCCTTACTGTGTCTCTTTATCGCGTCATTTCTCCACAGCCTCTTCATCAGCAAAAAATGCCATGAAAAAGCAGACTGACAAAAAAGTCCTCAGATATATTATTTGTAATAAATATAATTTCTAAAAATTCAGTTAACTATAAATAGATGGTGCAGCCTTGTGTACACATCAGTTTCACATGGTCTTGGGCTTTTGCATGAACACATCCATATTCTAGCAATAATTAGACTGCGTCTAGCATGAATTGAGAGAATTGCAGCCAATAAAATACCTTTAGTACGAGAAGCTTTATTCTTGAGTATCTTTAGTACAAGGAGATTCATTATCATTTGAGAACTGTAGTTAAGTATTTTATGATTTTTTTCCTCATCAAAGAAAGGCTGAGTTTCCTTGTAAATCCATATTTTAATAGACAAGCATTTACGAACTTGTTTCAAGAAAGGATTTATCAGTGGCCTTTGAGAGAAGCCCTTAATGCTACTAATTCTGAATAATACATCAAGAGAAAGAAGAATCTTTCAGACAGATTCCTCAGGCTAAAAGTAAGTCCTAACCTTTGCTTTTCTTTTACACTGTAACAGAAGGGAAAAAACCGCTTTTTCCTTTTTTAGTTAATTCCAGAACTGTATTGTCTAAGACAGTAATCATTAACCACATGGAGCTATTCTATTTGAATTAAAACTAAATAAAATTAAAAATTTATTTAGTCCCTCTGGCTGCTTTTCCAGTGCTCAACAGCTTTATTAGCTTGGGTAGTGTGTTGCTCAGGGCTGACCCAGAGCACCTCCACTTATACTGCTGTGAGCGCTAGGGAGTCCATACAAAGAGGTCTGGAAACACAAAGAACTTCCATCAGGGTGAATACTCACCACAGAAAAGGGATGTTTGCCTCTGACCTATTTCTTTCTTCCCACATTCATGTCCAAATTCAAATGTATTCATAAAAAATCAAGGTTTAAAAACTGAGTGCTTGTGTTGATGATCAGAGAAGGCTAGTTAACTGGAAACTTTTATCTATTGCTTGTACTAACACAAAGACTGTTAAAACTGTGCTGAGGAGAGCATTTTGTTCAGTGCGAATGGGCATCATCAATTAATACATTGCAATCTCAACGCTAACGCGTAGTAACGGGTCAGTGTGCTCTCGATGCGGACGCCAATCAAATAGGCCTCTCTTTCGCCCATGCCCTCTTCCTGCCTCCCTCCCACATCCTTTTTTTTTTCTTTTCTGTCTTCTTTTTTGGTTCCTGGAACTCCCCCCCTCCAGCGCCTTTTTTTTTTTAACAAGCTAACAAGTTTGATGTGGCTCTGTGTCTTATTCCCTTCCAGGCTTGCAGCTGTTTTGGCAATAGAAGAAAAAACCCATAACAAATCAAATAAAAGCCCTTTCTGTGAAGAGGAATTGAAAACAGCAGGCCTCAAAGAGGACTGCACATGAGATGCCTTGTTCTGGCTTTCAACACAACTCAAATCAGGAACGCATTACCATAATCTGAAACAGCCCACTGCTAACACAAGACAGATGGCGGGTAATAACCCATGCATCATTAATAAATAAATTCCAGCATTAAAGGCTTTACAAAGTATGACAACATTATCTGGGCACAATTACTGCCCCCCCACCCCCACATCATTTCAGTGTGCTAGGAGCTATGCTAAGTTTATTTTTATTTTTTTCCCCTCCAACTCCAAAGATCTGAAGGAAGTTTAAATCCAACGCAAGTTCTAACCAGATGAAACCTATCTCAGTGTACAAGACAGGTCTAAAACTCCATACGGGGAAAATCAAATAGCTGCCAAAGTGTAATAGCTCACACGCTCTGCTTTTGGATCCGCCCCCAGCGATCCATCGCACCGCCCTCCCCCGGCCGGCCTCACCCTTTCGGTGCGCCCTTGTGCCTGTATCTCGGGGCGCGCTCCAAGCAGGAATCTTGGCATCAGTGTTGCCACAAAGCTGAAAGATGTATGTGTAATTTCTCAGTTTTCCTTTTGCAAACGATACCATCTGTGTCTTCCCCCACCCCGACAGTGTTGGGGAGGGCTTTGATTACACTGAAAAGAGAGAGACAGAATTTTAACTCCATAAATGTTGGGAACAAAAGGGAGAAGGGGGAGGAGCAAGAGGAGGAG